>JAACNH010000109.1:168251-179189 GCA_019447015.1 Hymenochirus boettgeri
TTCTCCAGGTTCTTCGGAGGCTTTTTAGTCCTTTTTGCTTGAAGTCCGATTTTCAGCCTCAAATGACCCTCCGGGAAAACGGTTTGTGTTACAGAGAAGTTCTGGCTGTCAGAGCCGGGACTAAGCTGGTTCTCTTGATCAACGGAACTTGGCTCTTGGGACGTCTCTTTCTTGTTGGAATTATCCACGGGCCCTTGCTTGTTAGAGGCCACTCCTAACACAGTGCTTTCCCTATGGTCCATCCCAGGAATGCAGTGCCTTCGGCTCGAGAACAGGGAAGGGATTACCGTGCTGTCTGTCTGATCCTTGCACCCCTCTGTGAACAGATAAAAGTACAAGATGAGGCTGGAGGCCACGCACCTTACACGGTGATAACTAATAGACAAGGATAGAAACTGATATACCTGGACAGGGTTTAGGACCACCAGGCTAGAGCGTATATAACAATGGACAGGGGTACACCAGGTTAGAGCGTAAGTAACCTGGACAGGGTACCACCCAGAGCTAGATCTGCAGATAACTGGACAGGGTACCACCATGCTAGAGCGTAGATAACTGGGACAGGGTACCACCAGGCTAGAGCGTAGATAACTGGACAGGGTACCCACCAGGCTAGAGCGTAGATAACTGGACAGGGTACCCCACCAGCTAGAGCGTATATAACTGGACAGGGTACCACCGGCTTAGACGTAATAAACCTGGACAGGGTACCACCAGGCTAGAGGCGGCAGATAAACTGGACAGGTAACCCACCAGGCTAGAGCAGAATAACTGGACAGGGTACCACCCAGGCTAGAGCGTATATAACTGGACAGGGTACCCCCAGGCTAGAGCGTAGATAACTGGACAGGGTACCACCAGGCTAGAGCGTAGATAACTGACAGCCACGGTGGTACCTACCAGGCTAGAGCGTAGATAACTGGACAGGTGTACACCAGTGCTAGAGCGCAGATAACTGGACAGGGTACCACCAGGCTAGAGCGTAGTAACACTGGACAGGGTACCACCAGGCTAGAGCGAGATACTGGACAGGGGTACCACCAGGCTAGAGCGCGATAACTGGAACGGGTACCACCAGGCTAGAGCGTAGAATCTGGACAGGGTACCACCAGGCATGAGCAGACGTAGATAACTGGGGGACCACCACCAGGCTAGAGCGTAGATAACTGGACAGGGTACCACACAGGCTAGAGCGTAGATAACTGGACAGGGTACCACCAGGTTAGAGCGTAGATAAACTGGACAGGGTACCCCACAGCTAGAGCGTAGATAACTGGACAGGTACCACCTAGGCCTAGCTATATGATAACTAGACGGGTAACCACCAGGCTAGAGCGTAATAATCTGGACAGGGTACCAAAACCAGAGCTAAGAGCGTATAACTGGACAGGGTACCACCAGCTAGAGCGAGATAACTGACAGGGTACCACCAGGCTAGAGCATAATAACTGGACAGGGTACACCACGTTAGAGCGTAGAAACTGACAGGGTACCACCACAGGCTAGACGTAGATAACTGGACAGGGTACCACCAGGCTAGAGCGTAGATAACTGGACAGGGTACCACCAGGCTAGAGCGTGAGATAATAACTGGGACAGGTACCACAGGCCTTAGAGCGTATATACTGGACAGGGTACCACCGGCTAGAGCGTTATAGATAACTGGACAGGGTACCACCAGTAAGGCGTATAATAACTGGACAGGGTACCACCAGGCAGAGCGAGATAACTGGACAGGGTACCACCAGGCTATAAGCGTAATATCTGGACAGGGTACCACCAGGCTAGAGCGTATATAACTGACAGGGTAGACCACCAGGCTATAGAGCGTCTATAACTGGACAGTACCTACCAGGCTGGAGCGTTATAACTGACAGGGTACCACCAGGTAGAGCGTAGATAACTGGACAGGGTACACCAGGTTAGAGCGGTATAATCGGACAGGGTACCACCAGTAGAGCATTAAATGGACAGGTACCACCGGTAGAGCGTATATCATGGACAGGTCCAATCGGGCTAGGCACGCGTATAATAACTGGACAGGGTACCAGGTAAGAGCGTTAATAACTGGCCGGGGGAACCATGCCACTAGAGCGTAATAACTGACAGGTACGGACTAAGTATAAACTGGACAGGGTACTACCGGCTAGAGCGTAGACTATATCTGGACAGAGCACCAGAAGGCTAAAGTGCATAAACTGCTGTATACCATATACATAGTATCGGAGTTACAAAGACTACGTTTACCACTTATACCCACCAGCATAATGTCTGTATAACAGTTACATGTACATGTATTCGGAGGTTATAAACATACGTCCAGCTAGTCCAACCTTTATAACCCTACCCCATAATGTCTGTTAACAGTAACATTAAGCTATACATAGTATTGGAGGTTGATAAAGACATACGTCCGTCTAGTCCAACCTTTATATACACCCTACCCATAAGTTTTATAACGTGTACATAGTTAACATGTATTGGAGGTTGTATAAAAGACATACGACCCATCTAGATCCGAACTTTATACCCTAACCATAATGTCTGTATAATACATAGTACTAGTAATTAGTATTGGGGTTTATATAAAGACATACGTCCATCTAGTCCGACCTTTATACCCTACCCATAATGTCTGTAAACAGTTACACAGTAACAAGTATTGGAGGTTGTATAAAGACATACGTCCATCTACCAACCTTTATACCTACCCATAATGTCGTATAACAGTTAATAGTAACCTAGTATTGGAGTTGTATAAAGACTACTTCCATCTAGTCCAACCTTTATACCCTACCCATGTCTGTATAACAGTTACATAGTAACAATGTATTGCAGGTTTGTATAAAGAATACGTCCATCTAGTCACACCTTTCTACCCTACCCATAATGTCTGTATACAACGTTACATAGTAACATAGTATTGGGTGTAGGTATAAAATACATACGTCCATCTAGTCCACCTTTACCCTACCCATAATGTCTGTATATACAGTAACTAGTATTGGAGGTTGTATAAAGACACACGTCCATCTAGTCCAACCTTTATACCCTACCCATGTTGTTATAACAGTTACATAGTAACATAGATTGGAGGTTGTATAAAGACCATACGTCCATCTAGTCCAACCTTTATACCCTACCATGTCTGTATAACAGTTTACATAGTAACATAGAATTGGAGGTTGTATAAAGACATACTGTCCATCTAGTCCAACCCTTTATACCCTACCCATAATGTCTGTATAACAGTTACATAGCATTGGAGGTTGTATAAGACATAGGTCCATCTAGTCCAACCTTTATACCCTACCCTTATGTCTGTATAACATTACATAGTAACATAGAATAGAGGTTGTATAAAGACATACGTCCATCTAGTCCAACCTTTATACCCTACCCATGTTCTGTTAAACAGTAACATAGTAACATAGTATTGGAGGTTGTATAAAGACATACCGTCCATCATATCCAACCTTATACCCTACCATAATGTCTGTATAACAGTTACACGAACATAGTATTGGAGGTGTATAAAGACATACGGTCTCATCCATCCACCTTTATACCCTACCCATAATGTCTGTATAACAGTTACATAGATAATAGTATGAGGTTGTATAAAGACATACGTCATCTAGTCCACCTTTATACACCTACACATGTCTGTATTAACAGTTACTAGTAACATAGATATGAAGGTTGTTAAAGACATACGTCCATCTAGTCCAACTTTATACCCTACCCATAATGTCTGTATAACAGTTACATAGCAAATTGGAGGTTGTATAAAGACATAGGTCCATCTAGTCCAACCTTTATACCCTACCCATATGTCTGTATAACAGTTACATAGTAACTAGAATTGGGTGTTAAAGACATACGTCCATCTTCCAACCTTTATACCCTACCCATAATGTCTGTATAACAGTTACATAGTAACATAGATTGGAGGTTATATAAATGACATACGTCCATCTAGTCCTAACCTATTACATGTCTCGTACCTCTACATACTCTGTCTAACGTTTAACATAGTAACATGTATTGAGGTTTGTATAAAACATACGTCCATCTTAGTCCAACCTTTATACCCTACCCATAATGTCTGTATAAACAGTTACATAGTAACATAGTATTGGAGGTTTAAAAGACATACGTCCATCTAGTCCAACCTTTATACCCTACCCATAATGTCTGTATAACAGTTCATAGTAACATAGTATTGGAGTTGTATTAAAGACATACAGTCCATCTAGTCCAACCTTTATACCCTACCCATAATGTCTGTATAACAGTTACATTGTAACATAGTATGGAGGTTGTATAAAGACATACGTCCATCTAGTCCAACCTTATATCCTACCCATAATGTCTGTATAACAGTTACATAGTAACATAGTTTGGAGGTTATATAAAACATACGTCCATCTAGTCCACCTTTCTATACCCTACCCATAATGTCTTATACTAACATTACAATCGTCACCTATCTATAATAATAATGGAGGTTGTATAAAGAGCATAACGCCATCTAGTCCAACCTTATATACCCTACCCACTAATGTCGTCTAACAGTTTACATAGTAACATAGTATTGGAGGTTGTATAAAGACATACGTCCATCTAGTCCAACCTTTATTACCCTACCCATATGTTGTATAACAGTTCTAGTAACTAGTTAATTGGAGGTTGTATAAAGACATACGTCCATCTAGTCCAACCTTTTACCCTACCCATAATGTCTGTATAACAGTTACAATCTAACATAGTATTGGAGGTTGTATAAAGACATACGTCCATCTAGTCCAACCTTTATACCCTACCTACACCATAATGTCTGTATAACAGTTACATAGTAACATAGTATTGGAGGTTGTATAAAGACATACGTCCATCTAGTCCAACCTTTATACCCTACCCATAATGTCTGTAAACAGTTACATGTAACATAGTATTGGAGGTTGTATAAGACATACGTCCATCTAGTCCAACCTTATATCTACCCATAAGTCTGTATAACAGTTACATAGTTAACATAGTTTTGTGAGGTTATATAAAGACATACATCCATCTAGTCCAACCTTTATACCTACCCATAATGTCTGTCTAACAGTTACATAGTAAACATAGAATCGGAGTTGTATAAAGACATACGTCCATCTAGTCCAACCTTTATACCCTACCCATAATGTCTGTATAACAGTTACTAGTAACATAGTATTGGAGGTTGTATAAAGACATACGTTCATCTAGTCCAACCTTTAATCCTACCCATAATGTCTGTATAACAGTTACATTGTAACATAGTATTGGAGGTTGTGTAAAGACACTACGTCCATCTAGTCCAACCTTTTACCCTACCATAATGTCTGTATAACGTTACATAGTAACATAGTATTGGAGGTTGATAAAGACATACGTCCATCTAGTCCGACCTTTATACCCTACCCATAATGTCTGTATAACAGTTACTAGTAACATAGTATGGAGGTTGTATAAAGACATACGTTCATCTAGTCCAACCACCTTTATACCCTCACCATAATGCTTGTATAACAGTTACATAGTAACATAGTATTGGAGGTTGTATAAAGACATACGTTCATCAGTCCAACCTTTATATCTACCCATAATGTCTGTATAACAGTTACATTGTAACAAGTATTGGAGGTTGTATAAAGACATACGTCATCTAGTCCAACCTTTATACCCTACCCATAATGTCTGTATAACAGTTACATAGTAACATAGTATTGGAGGTTGTATAAAGACATACGTTCATCTAGTCCACCTTTATATCCACTACCCATAATGTCTGTATAACAGTTACATGTAACATCAGTATTGGAGGTTGTATAAAAACATACGTCCATCTAGTCCAACCTTTATACCCTACCCATAATGTCTGTATAACAGTTACATAGTAAATAGTATTGGAGCTGTATAAAGACATACGTCCATCTAGTCCAACCTTTATACCTACCCTAATGTCTGTATAACAGTTACATAGTAACATAGTATTGGAGGTTGTATAAAGACATACTCCATCTAGTCCAACCTTTATACCCTACCCTAATGTCTGTATAACAGTTCATAGTAACTAGTATTGGAGTTGTATAAAGACATACGTCCATCTAGTCCAACTTTATATCCCTACCCATAATGTCTGTATAACAGTTACATAGTAACATAGTTTTGGAGGTTATATAAAGACATACGTCCATCTAGTCCAACCTTTATACCCTACCCATAATGCTGTATAACGGTTACATAGTAACATAGTATTGGAGGTTGTATAAGACATATGTCCATCTAGTCCAACCTTTATACCCTACCATAATGTCTGTATAACAGTTACATGTAACATAGTATTGGAGGTTGTATAAAGACATACGTCCATCTAGTCCAACCTTTATACCCTACCCATAATGTCTGTATAACAGTTACATAGTAACATAGTATTGGAGGTTGTATAAAACATACGTCCATCTAGTCCAACCTTTATACCCTACCCATAATGCTGTATAACAGTTACATAGTAACATAGTATTGGAGGTTGTATAAAGACATACGTCCATCTAGTCCAACCTTTATACCTACCCATAATGTCGTCTAACAGTTACATAGTAACATAGAATCGGAGGTTGTATAAAGACATACGTCCATCTATCCAACCTTTATACCCTACCCATATGTCTGTATAAGTTACATAGTAACATAGTATTGGAGGTTGTATAAAGACATACGTCGTCTAGTCCAACCTTATACCCTACCCATAATGTCTGTATAACAGTTACATTGTAACATAGTAGTGCAGATTGAGTAAAGACATATACATTTAATCTTTTTATTCATGCACTTGGGACCCTCTGTGTAACTCCATATTTCAAAGCAGAGGCTGAAAGATTTCCGTTGAAATCCTCTTCTGTTCGTTTTGCTGCAGGAATCCTAATGTAATGTGATTCCGCTGAATGATTTACAGCCCAATGGAAACGTCCTTTGATTTGATTATTTGTTTACGCTAAGGGCCTCTTGGGGACTCCATCTGACCAGCATCCACTTTGTTTTCCTTCTAGTAACTCTTAAGGGATAGAAGTTTCCTACAAGTCCAGTTAACACCCAGTAGTCCTCCTCTTTCTATAATCACAGTTTGAAGATCCCAAACAAACCCTCATCCATCTCCTTATTTATCTCCTATTACTGACTAGCGTGCGTTGGACAGGTCAGTTTTCTGTCTATTACGACATTTAGCGTTTTTCCTTCTAGATCATTTCTGCAGATATTTCATGTACTGTATGTGGTGGATCATGTTAAATTTCTTGTCGATTCGAAAGATGGTAGAAGCGGGGTTGGGGGGTAGTTTCAGGTGCAATTATTCCCCCCCCCTTCCCCGCAGTAGCTGCTGCCTTTCTAGCTGTCTCTGTATCCTGGATGATGGATATTGCCTCTGCTGCAACAGTAACTTGCCACCACACACAAACTAGTGTACCCATCACCCGCGGCAACTAGTGCACCCGTCACCGCGGGCAAACTAGTGCACCCTCCGCGGGCAAACTAGTGCACCCGTCACCGCGGCAAACTAGTGCACCCGTCACCGCGGGCAAACTAGTGCACCCGTCACCGCGGGCAAACTAGTGTACCCGTCACCGCGGGCAAACTAGTGTACCCGTCACCGCGGGCAAACTAGTGTACCCGTCACCGCGGGCAAACTAGTGTACCCGTCACCCGCGGGCAAAACAGTGTACCCGTCACCCGCGGCAAACTAGTGTACCCGTACCCGGCAAACAGTGTACGTCACCGCAGGCTATAAATGTTGGACTAGATGGACGTATGTCTTTATACAACCTCCATACTATGTTACTATGTAACTGTTATACAGACATTATGGTGTAGGGTATAAAGGTTGGACTGGATGGACGTATGTCTTTATACAACCTCCAATACTATGCTACTATGTACTGTTATACAGACATTATGGGTAGGGTATAAAGGTTGGACTAGATGACGTATGTCTTTATACAACCTCCAATACTATGTTACTATGTAACTGTTATACAGACATTATGGGTAGGGTATAAAGGTTGGACTAGACGGACGTATGTCTTTATACAACCTCCAATACTATGTTACTATGTAACTGTTAGACAGACATTATGGGTAGGGTATAAAGGTTGGACTAGATGGACATATGTCTTTATACAACCTCCAATACTATGTTACTATGTAACCGTTATACAGACATTATGGGTAGGGTATAAAGGTTGGACTTGATGGACGTTATGTCTTTATAACCTCCAATACTATGTTACTATGTAACCGTTATACAGACATTATGGTAGGGTATAAAGTTGGACTAGATGGACGTAGTGTCTATAATACAACCTCCAATACTATGTTACTATGTAACTGTTATACAGACATATGGGTAGGGTATAAAGGTTGGACTAGATGGACGTTTGTCTTTATACACCCTCAATACTATGTTACTATGTAACCGTTATACAGACATTATGGGTAGGGTATAAAGGTTGGACTAGATGGACGTATGTCTTTATACAACCTCCAATACTATGTTACTATGTAACTGTTATACAGACATTATGGGTAGGGTATAAAGGTCGGACTAGATGACGTATGTCTTTATATAACCTCCAATACTATGTTACTATGTAATGTTATACAGACATTATGGGTAGGGTATAAAGGTCGGACTAGATGGACGTATGTTTCTTATATAACCTCCAATACTAGTTACTATGTTTGCATACCTGTCCGAGAGAGCAAATCAAGTTTCACTGCTTAAATTGTCTTGTGCTCTCAATGAGACCCCTCTAGTTCCCAATTTAAACCAATGTCTGGAAAATGCTGTCTCAATCCTAGCCACTGAATTAGGTCAACAGTTGCCATGGAAACAACACAAAAAGAAAAAAAAATGATGCAAAGGATACAGCCAATTGCCTAGGTTCCTTTATGAAATCTAAAAATACCAGAGTGTGAAAGTGTGAACAGTTTATCTCAGGGGGCAGATCCGGAATGGAGAAAATCATTACTATGGGAAATGACAAGCGGCACAGTTAATAATTGTTATATCTTTACTCCTCCGCTGGCTCGCGCCCCCACCAACCTTAAACATCTGCAGCACTTCAACGTGCCTATTGAATTCCTTTAGGCAACCCAACCCGCAGTGTAATATTACCAAGCCCTACGCTTGCTCAGTGGATATACATCTACACCAGACACCCACTATCTAGATGGTGCCATCCCCCTTGCCAACCAGACCGGGGCCTCCAGTGAAGCAGGCTGAGATAGACACTGTCCCTATGTACCTTATCAATCAGAGTGCTGCACCAGGAAAGCAGGTTGAGATAGACACTGTCCCTTGTAACTTATCAATCAGAGTGCTGCACCAGTGAAGCAGGTTGAGATAGACCTGTCCCTATGTAACTTATCAATCAGAGTGCTCACACAGTAAAGCAGGTTGAGATAGACACTGTCCTGTGTAACTTATCAGAGTGCTGCACCAGTGAAGCAGGTTAGAGACACTGTCCCTATGTAACTATCAATCAGAGTGCTGCACCAGTGAAGCGGGCTGAGATAGACACTGTCCCTATGTAACTTATCAATCAGAGTGCTGCACCAGTGAAGCAGGTTGAGATAGACACTGTCCCTATGTAACTTATCAATCAGAGTGCTGCACCAGTGAAGCAGGTTGAGATAGACACTGTCCCTATGTAACTTATCAATCAGAGTGCTGCACCAGTGAAGCAGGTTGAGATAGACACTGTCCCTATGTAACTTATCAATCAGAGTGCTGCACCAGTTAAGCAGGTTGAGATAGACACTGTCCCTATGGAACTTCAATCAGTGCGCTGCTTACTTGTTTGGAAGAAGCCCCTTCACTTCGCTCCTCTGGCATATGCGCGACCTTTGGAACCCTCCGTGTATGTTTATTGCTGGTCTTTATGGCCGGCCGGCAGACATAATTCTCCAGGTTCTTCGGAGGCTTTTTAGTCCTTTTTGCTTGAAGTCCGATTTTCACAGCCTCAAATGACCCTCCGGGAAACGGTTTGTGTTACAGAGAAGTTCTGGCTGTCAGAGCCGGGACTAAGCTGGTTCTCTTGATCAACGGAACTGGCTCTTGGGACGTCTCTTTCTTGTTGGAATTATCCACGGGCCCTTGCTTGTTAGAGGCCACTCCTAACACAGTGCTTTCCCTATGGTCCATCCCAGGAATGCAGTGCCTTCGGCTCGAGAACAGGGAAGGATTACCTGGCTGTCTGTCTGATCCTTGCACCCCTCTGTGAACAGATAAAAGTACAAGATGAGGCTGGAGGCCACGCACCTTACACGGTGATAATACTAATAGACAAGGATAGAAACAGATTGAGGGCCCCTGTTAGATACACGATAATTGCCGTAATGAGCCACGTGTTACTGTACGGGTGGCTAATAATGCGACCTCCGTGTTCTACTTTTTGTTAATTTTCCTGTTAAAGTGACACCCCGTGTTCTACTGCTTTACATTTAATTCCTGTTAAAGTGACACCCCGTGTTCTACTGCTTTGTTAATTCCTGTTAAGTGACACCCCGTGTTCTACTGCTTTGTTAACTTCCTGTTAAGTGACACCCCGTGTTCTACTCTTTGTTAACTTCCTGTTAAAGTGACACCCCGTTTCACTGCTTTGTTACTCCTAACTTTTCTAACTACTTCCTTCTAAGTCTCTTACTCTCTTAACTTCCTGTTCAAGTGACACCCCGTGTTCTACTGCTTTGTTAACTTCCTGTTCAAGTGACACCCCGTTTCTACTGCTTAGCTTTGTTAACTTCCTGTTCAGTGACACCCCTTTTTACTGCTTGTTAAACTTCTGTTAGGTGACACCCCGGTTCTACTGCTTTGTTAACTTCCGTTCAATGACAAAATCCCCGTGTTCTACT
>JAACNH010000109.1:179306-257075 GCA_019447015.1 Hymenochirus boettgeri
GCTTTGTTAACTTCCTGTTAAAGTGACACCCCGTGTTCTACTGCTTTGTTAACTTCCTGTTAAAGTGACACCCCATGTTCTACTGCTTTGTTAACTTCCTGTTAAAGTGACACCCTGTGTTCTACGGCTTTGTTAACTTCCTGTTAAAATGACACCCTGTGTTCTACGGCTTTGTTAACTTCCTGTTAAAGTGACACCCCGTGTTCTACTGCTTAGATAACTGTGTTGTATCTTAAATTGATATTTCTCAGAATCCTTGGTGAAAAACACCTTAGAACAAAAACCTTTCCTGTTTAACGTCCATTTGCCTGGGTAAGTGAGCTTTACCATCCGCTACTCACATAACAAAAAAGGGGGGGGGGGGGAAAAAGTGAATGAATGAACGACCCTCAGATACTCAGCACAGTGCTACAGAGTAAAAATGTTAGGCTGGGTACACACACCAGCCATTTTTTTGTGTGACCGATAGTGCCCTTCATAGGGAACGCATATTAGTATAGAATTACAGCATTTAAATGTCAGTCATGGTGAGTACAGTGTGTGGCTGTTACCGACTGTCAGTGAGGGTACAGTGTTACAGTGTGTGACTGTTACAGACTGCCAGTGAGGGTACAGTGCTACAGTGTGTGACCTTTACAGACTGTCAGTGAGAGTACAGTGTGACTGTTACAGATTGTCAGTGAGAGTACAGTGTGTGACTGTTACCGACTGCCAGTGAGGGTAGTGCTACAGTGTGTGACTGTTACCGACTGTCAGTGAGGGTACAATGTTACAGTGTGTGACTGTTACAGACTGCCAGTGAGGGTACAGTGCTACAGTGTGTGACCTTTACAGACTGTCAGTGAGAGTACAGTGTTACAGTATGTGTCTGTTACAGACTGTCTGAGAGTATAGTGTTACAGTGTGTGACTGTTACAGACTGTCAGTAAGAGAATGTAGTGTTACAGTGTGTAAAAGTTAGACTGTAAGTGGAAAAGTGTTACCATGTGAGTGTTACAAACTGTTAGGGATGGAGATGGTTAGTGAGAACGTGTCAGGTCCCACATGTAAACACAGCAATGCATACAAGATTTTTAAAATGCGATGCCATGCGTTATTTGCTACATGTGCTGCACTCCAATATACACTAGTCGTGCCTGCATGCATTTCAATAACAGATTGGAGAACAGCGCCAATAGAGAGACACCACTACGATTGCATTATAAAAGTTTATTGGAAACAACATCGAAATTAAATAAGTGGGACCAAGCCTTACAGTGTGTGAACGTTACAGGCTGTCAGTAGGAGAGTACAGAGTTACAGTGTGTGAACGTTGATATACCTGGACAGGGTTGAGAACCACCAGGCTAGAGCGTATATAACAATGGACAGGGTACCACCAGGTCTAGAGCGTCAGGTAACCTCGGACAGGGTACCAACCCAGGCTAGATAACTGCAGATAACTGGACAGGGTACCACCAGTGCTAGAGCGTAGATAACTGGGACAGTGGCACCACCAGGCTAGAGCGTAGATAACTGGACAGGGTACCCACCAGGCTAGAGCGTAGATAACTGGACAGGGTACCCCACCAGCTAGAGCGTATATAACTGGACAGGGTACCACCAGGCTTAGAGCGATAATAAACTGGACAGGGTACCACCAGCTAGAGGCGGCAGATAAACTGGACCAGGGTTACCCACCAGGCTAGAGCAGATAACTGGACAGGGTACCACCCAGGCTTAGGCGTAGTATAACTGGACAGGTAGCCCCCAGGCTAGAGCGTAGAAATGGACAGGGTACCACCAGGCTAGAGCGTAGATAACTGACAGCCACGTGGTACCTACCAGGCTAGAGCGCAGATACACTGGACAGGTGTACACCAGTGCTAGAGCGCAGATAACTGGACAGGGTACCACCAGGCTAGAGCGTAGTATAACTGGACAGGGTACCACCAGGCTAGAGCGTAGATAACTGGACAGGGGTACCACCACAGGCTAGAGCGCGATAACTGGACACGGGACCACCAGGCTAGAGCGTAGAATCGTGGACAGGGTACCACCAGGCTATGAGCAGACGTAGATAACTGGAGGGACACACCACCAGGCTAGAGCGTAGATAACTGGACAGGGCTCACCTATCACCAGGCTAGAGCGTAGATAACTGGACAGGGTACCACCAGGTTAGAGCGTAGATAAACTGGACAGGGTACCCCACAGCTAGAGCGTAGATTAACTGGACATGGTACCACCTAGGCCTAGTATATGATAACTAGACGGGTAACCACCAGGCTAGAGCGTATATAATCTGGACAGGGTACCAAAAACCAGAGCCTAAGAGCGTATAACTGGACAGGGTACCACCAGCTAGAGCGAGATAACTGACAGGGTACCACCAGGCTAGAGCGAATAATAACTGGACAGGGGTACACCTAGCCGGTTAGAGCGAGATAACTGACAGGGTACCACCACAAGGCTAGACGTAGATAACTGGACAGGGTTACCAACCAGGCTAGAGCGTAGATAACTGGACAGGGTACCACCGGCTAGAGCGTAGATAATAACGGGACAGGGTACCACCAGCCTAGAGCGTATAACTGGACAGGGTACCACCGGCTAGAGCGTTATAATAACTGGACAGGGTACCACCAGGCTAAGGCGTATAATAATGGACAGGGTACCACCAGGCAGAGCGTAGATATATGGACAGGGTCACCACCAGGCTATAAGCGTAATACTGGACAGGGTACCACCAGGTCTAGAGCGTAGTAAACTGACAGGGTAACCACCAGGCTTAGAGCGTGGTCTCTATCAACTGGACAGTACCTACCAAAGGCTGGAGCGTTACTAACTGACAGGGTACCACCAGGTTAGAGCGTAGATAACTGGACAGGGTACACCAGGTTAGAGCGGTATCAATCGGAACAGGGTACCACCAGTAGAGCATATAATGGCACAGGTACCACCGGTAGAGCGTATATATGGACAGGTCCAATCGGAGCTAGGCACGCGTATAATAACTGGACAGGGTAACCAGGCGCTAAGAGCGTTAATAACTGGCCGGGGGATACCATAGCCATCTCTAGAGCGTAATAACTGACAGGTACGGAGCTGACGTATAAACTGGACAGGGGTACCTATCCGGCTAGAGCGTAGACTATATCTGGACAGAGCACCAGAAGGCTAAAGTGCATAAACTGTCTGTATACCATATACATAGTATCGGAGTTTACAAAGACATACGTCCTCTAGCCACCTTTATACCCACCAGCATAATGTCTGTATAACAGTTTACATGTAACATAGTATTCGGAGGTTATAAGACATACGTCCAGCTAGTCCAACCTTTATAACCCTACCCCATAATGTCTGTTAACAGTAACATTTAAGCTATACATAGTATTGGAGGTTGATAAAGACATACGTCCGTCTAGTCCAACCTTTATTACACCTACCCATAATGATTTTATAACGTGTACATGTAACATGTATTGGAGGTTGTATAAAAGACAACGACCCATCTAGATCCGACTTTATACCCTAACCATAATGTCATGTATAATACAAGTACGTAGTAATTAGTATTGGGGTTTATATAAAGACATACGTCCATCTAGTCCGACCTTTATACCCTACCATAATGTCTGTAAACAGTTACACAGTAACAAGTATTGGAGGTTGTATAAAGACAATACGTCCATCTACCAACCTTTAACCTACCCATAATGTCGTATAACAGTTAATAGTAACCTAGTATTGGGAGTTGTATAAAGACTACTTCCATCTAGTCCAACCTTTATACCCTACCCATGTCTGTATAACAGTTACATAGTAACAATGTATTGCAGGTTTGTATAAAGAATACGTCCATCTAGTCACACCTTTCTACCCTACCCATAATGTCTGTATACAACGTTACATAGTAACATAGTATTGGGTGTAGGTATAAAATACATAGCGTCCATCTAGTCCACCTTTACCCTAGCCCATAATGTCTGTGATATACAGTAACTAGTATTGGAGGTTGTATAAAGACACACGTCCATCTAGTCCAACCTTTATACCCTACCCATTTTTATAACAGTTACAAGTAGTAACATAGATTGGAGGTGTATAAAGACCAACTCCATCTAGTCCAACCTTTATACCCTACCATGTCTGTATAACAGTTTACATAGTAACATAGAATTGGAGGTTGTATAAAGACATACGTTCCATCTAGTCCAACAACCTTTATACCCTACCCATAATGTCTGTATAACAGTTACATAGCATTGGAGGTTGTATAAGACATAGGTCCACTCTAGTCCAACCTTTATACCCTACCCTATGTCTGTATACACATACATAGTAACATAGTAACTAGAGGTTGTATAAAGACATAACGTCCATCTAGTCCAACCTTTATACCCTACCCAATGTTCGTGTTAAACAGTAAATAGTAACATAGTATTGGAGGTTGTATAAAGACATACACGTCCATTCCATATCCAACCTTTATACCCTACCATAATGTACTGCTATAACAGTTACATACGTAACATAGTATTGGAGGTGTATAAAGACATACGGTACTCATCCAGTCCACCTTTATACCCTAACCCATAATGTCTGTATAACAGTTACATACGACATAAGCTAGTATAGGGTTGTATAAAGGACATACGTCATCTAGTCCACCTTTTATACACCTACCATCATGTCTGTATTAACAGTTACTAGTAACATAGATATTGAAGGTTGTATAAAGCACATACGTGCCATCTAGTCCAACCTTTATACCCTACCCATAATGTCTGTATAACAGTTACATAGCAAATTGGAGGTTGTATAAAGACATAGGTCCATCTAGTCCAACCTTTATACCACTACCCATATGTCTGTATAACAGTTACATAGTAACTGTAGAACTGGAGTGTGTAAAGACATACGTCCATCTTCCAACCTTTATACCCTACCCATAATGTCTGTATAACAGTTACATAGTAACGTATAGTATTGGCAGGTTCATATAACATGCACATACAGTCCATACTAGTCGCTAACCTATACATGTCCGTCACTTACATACTCTGTCTAACAGTTTAACATAAGTAACGATGTACTTGAGGTTTGTATAAGTAACATACGTCCATCTGCTAGTCCAACCTTTAACCCTACCCCATAATGTCTGTATAAAACAGTTCATAGTAACATAGTATTGGAGGTTTAAAAGACATACGTCCATCTAGTCCAAACCTTTAATACCCTACCCATAATGTCTGTATAACAGTTCATAGTAACAATAGATTGGAGGTTGATTAAAGACATACTAGTCCATCTAGTCCAACCTTTATACCCTACCCATAATGTTCTGTATAACAGTTACATTGTAACATAGTATGGAGGTTGTATAAAGACATACGTCCATCTAGTCCAACCTTATATCCTACCCATAATGTCTGTATAACAGTTACATAGTAACATAGTTTGGAGGTTATATAAAGACATACGTCCATCTATCCACCTTTCTATACCAACTACCCATAATGTCTTATAACTAACATTACATCGTACCTATTATAAATAATAAATGGGAGTTGTATAAAGAGATAACGCATCTAGTCCAACTTATATACCCTAACCCACTAATGCTTCGTCTAACATTTACATAGTAACAATAGTATTGGAGGTTGTATAAAGACATACGTCCATCTAGTCCAACCTTTATTACCCTACCATCATTCTGTATAACATTCCTAGTCAACCTATCGTCGTAATTGGAGGTTGTATAAAGACTACGTCCATCTAGTCCAACCTTTTACCCTACCCATAATGTCTGTATAACAGTTACAATTAACATAGTATTGGAGGTTGTATAAAGACATACGTCCATCTGTCCAACCTTTATACCCTACCTACACCATAATGTCTGTATAACAGTTACATAGTAACATAGTATTGGAGGTTGTATAAAGACATACGTCCATCTAGTCCAACCTTTATACCCTACCCAATGTCTGTATAACAGTTACATGTAACATAGTATTGGAGGTTGTATAAGACATACGTCCATCTAGTCCAACCTTATATCTACCCATAATGGTCTGTATAACAGTTACATAGTAACATAGTTTTTGAGGTTATATAAAGACATACATCCATCTAGTCCAACCTTTATACCCTACCCATAATGTCTGTCTAACAGTTACATAGTAAACATAGAATCGGAGGTTGTATAAAGACATAACGTCCATCTAGTCCAACCTTTATACCTACCCATAATGTCTGTATAACAGTTCTAGTACATAGTATTGGAGGTTGTATAAAGACATACGTTCATCTAGTCCAACCTTTAATCCTACCCATAATGTCTGTATAACAGTTACATTGTAACATAGTATTGGAGGTTTGTAAAGACCTACGCTCTAGTCCAACCTTTTACCCTACCATAATGTCTGTATAAAGTTACATAGTAACATAGTATTGGAGGTTGATAAAGACATACGTCCATCTAGTCCGACCTTTATAACCCTACCCATAATGTCTGTATAACAGTTACTAGTAACATAGTATGGAGGTGTATAAAGACTACGTTCATCTAGTCCATCCAACCTTTATACCCTCCCATAATGCTTGTATAACAGTTACATAGTAACATAGTATTGGAGGTTGTATAAAGACATACGTTCATCAGTCCAACCTTTATATCTACCCATAATGTCTGTATAACAGTTACATTGTAACAAGTATTGGAGGTTGTATAAAGACATACGTCCATCTAGTCCAACCTTTATACCCTACCCCATAATGTCTGTATAACAGTTACATAGTAACATAGTATTGGAGGTTGTATAAAGACATACGTTCATCTAGTCCAACCTTTATATCCTCTACCCATAATGTCTGTATAACAGTTACATTGTAACATCAGTATTGGAGGTTGTATAAAAACATACGTCCATCTAGTCCAACCTTTATACCCTACCCATAATGTCTGTATAACAGTTACATAGTAAATAGTATTGGAGGCTGTATAAAGACATACGTCCATCTAGTCCAACCTTTATACCTACCCTAATGTCTGTTAACAGTTACATAGTAACATAGTATTGGAGGTTGTATAAAGACATACTCCATCTAGTCCAACCTTTATACCCTACCCATAATGTCTGTAAAAATAACAGTTCAATAGTAACTAGTATTGGAGGTTGTATAAAGACATACGTCCATCTAGTCCAAACTTTATATCCCTACCCATAATGTCTGTATAACAGTTACATAGTAACATAGTTTTGGAGGTTATATAAAGACATACGTCCATCTAGTCCAACCTTTATACCCTACCCATAATGCTGTATAACGGTTACATAGTAACATAGTATTGGAGGTTGTATAAGACATATGTCCATCTAGTCCAACCTTTATACCCTACCATAATGTCTGTATAACAGTTACATGTAACATAGTATTGGAGGTTGTATAAAGACATACGTCCATCTAGTCCAACTTTATACCCTACCCATAATGTCTGTATAACAGTTACATAGTAACATAGTATTGGAGGTTGTATAAAGACATACGTCCATCTAGTCCAACCTTTATACCCTACCCATAATGTCTGTATAACAGTTACAATAACATAGTATTGGAGGTTGTATAAAGACATACGTCCATCTAGTCCAACCTTTATACCTACCCATAATGTCGTCTAACAGTTACATAGTAACATAGAATCGGAGGTTGTATAAAGACATACGTCCATCTAGTCCAACCTTTATACCCTACCCATATGTCTGTATAAAGTTACATAGTAACATAGTATTGGAGGTTGTATAAAGACATACGTCGTCTAGTCCAACCTTTATACCCTACCCATAATGTCTGTATAACAGTTACATTGTAACATAGTAGTGCAGATTGAGTAAAGACACTATACATTTTAATCTTTTTATTCATGCACTTGGGACCCTCTGTGTACTCCATATTTCAAGCAGAGGCTGAAAGATTTCCGTTGAAATCCTCTTCTGTTCGTTTTGCTGCAGGAATCCTAATGTAATGTGATGTCCGCTGAATGATTTACAGCCCAATGGAAACGTCCTTTGATTTGATTATTTGTTTACGCTAAGGGCCTCTTGGGGACTCCATCTGACCAGCATCCACTTTGTTTTCCTTCTAGTAACTCTTAAGGGATAGAAGTTTCCTACAAGTCCAGTTAACACCCAGTAGTCCTCCTCTTTCTATAATCACAGTTTGAAGATCCCAAACAAACCCTCATCCATCTCCTTATTTATCTCTATACTGACTATCCGCGTGCGTTGGACAGGTCAGTTTTCTGTCTATTACGACATTTAGGTTTTTCCTTCTAGACATTTCTGCAGATATTTCATGTACTGTATGTGTGGATCATGTTAAATTTCTTGTCGATTCGAAAGATGGTTGAGCGGGGTTGGGGGGTAGTTTCAGGTGCAATTATTCCCCCCCCCTTCCCGCAGTAGCTGCTGCCTTTCTAGCTGTCTCTGTATCCTGGATGATGGATATTGCTCTCTGCTGCAACAGTAACTTGCCAACCACACACAAACTAGTGTACCCATCACCCGCGGCAAATAGTGCACCCGTCACCGCGGGCAAACTAGTGCACCCGTCCGCGGGCAAACTAGTGCACCCGTCACCGCTGGCAAACTAGTGCAACCCGTCAACCGCGGGCAAACTAGTGCACCCGTCACCGCGGGCAAACTAGTGTACCCGTCACCGGGGCAAACTAGTGTACCCGTCACCGCGGGCAAACTATTGTGTAACCGTCACCGCGGGCAAACTAGTGTACCGTCACCGCGGGCAAAACTAGTGTACCCGTCACCGGGCAAACTAGTGTACCCGTACCGGCACATACCGTCACCGAGGCTATAAATGTTGGACTAGATGGACGTATGTCTTTATACAACCTCCATACTATGTTACTATGTAACTGTTATACAGACATTATGGTGTAGGGTATAAAGGTTGGACTGGATGGACGTATGTCTTTATACAACCTCCAATACTATGCTACTATGTACTGTTATACAGACATTATGGGTGGTAATAAAGGTTGGACTAGATGACGTATGTCTTTATACAACCTCCATACTAGGTACTATGTAACTGTTATACAGACATTATGGGTAGGGTATAAAGGTTGGACTAGACGGACGTATGCTTTATACAACCTCCAATACTATGTTACTATGTAAACTGTTTAGACAGACATATGGGTAGGGTATAAAGGTTGGACTAGATGGACATATGTCTTTATACAACCTCCAAACTATGTTACTATGTAACCGTTATACAGACATTATGGGTAGGGTATAAGGTTGGACTTGATGGACTTATGTCTTTATAACACTCCAATACTATGTTACTATGTAACCGTTATACAGACATTATGGTAGGGTATAAAGTTGGACTAGATGGACGTAGTGTCTATATACAACCTCCAATACTATGTTTACTATGTAACTTTTATACAGACATTATGGGTAGGTATAAAGGTTGGACTAGATGGACGTTGTCTTTATACACCCTCAATACTATGTTACTATGTAACCGTTATACAGACATTATGGGTAGGGTATAAAGGTTGGACTAGATGGACGTATGTCTTTATACAACCTCCAATACATGTTTACTATGTAACTGTTATACAGACATTATGGGTAGGGTTAAAGGTCGGACTAGATGACGTATGTCTTTATATAACCTCCAATACTATGTTACTATGTAATGTTATACAGACATTATGGGTAGGGTATAAAGGTCGGACTAGATGGACGTATGTTTCTTATATAACCTCCAATACTATGTTACTATGTTTGCAATACCTGTCCGAGAGAGCAAATCAAGTTTCACTGCTTAAATTGTCTTGTGCTCTCAATGAGACCCCTCTAGTTCCCAATTTAAACCAATGTCTGGAAAATGCTGTCTCAATCCTAGCCACTGAATTAGGTCAACAGTGCCATGGAAACAACACAAAAAGAAAAAAAAATGAATGCAAAGGTACAGCCAATTGCCTAGGTTCCTTTATGAAATCTAAAAATACCAGAGTGTGAAAGTGTGAAACAGTTTATCTCAGGGGGCAGATCCGGAATGGAGAAAATCATTACTATGGGAAATGACAAGCGGCACAGTTAATAATTGTTATATCTTTACTCCTCCGCTGGCTCGCGCCCCCACCAACCTTAAACATCTGCAGCACTTCAACGTGCCATTTAGAATTCCTTTAGGCAACCCAACCCGCAGTGAATATTACCCAAGCCCTACGCTTGCTCAGTGGATATACATCTACACCAGACACCCACTATCTAGATGGTGCCATCCCCCTTGCCAACCAGACCGGGGCCTCCAGTGAAGCAGGCTGAGATAGACACTGTCCCTATGTACCTTATCAATCAGAGTGCTGCACCAGGAAAGCAGGTTGAGATAGACACTGTCCCTATGTAACTTATCAATCAGAGTGCTGCACCAGTGAAGCAGGTTGAGATAGACCTGTCCCTATGTAAATTATCAATCAGAGTGCTGCACACAGTAAACGCAGGTTGAGATAGACACTGTCCTGTGTAACTTATCAGAGTGCTGCACCAGTGAAGCAGGTTTAGAGACACTGTCCCTATGTAACTATCAATCAGAGTGCTGCACCAGTGAAGCGGGCTGAGATAGACACTGTCCCTATGTAACTTATCAATCAGAGTGCTGCACCAGTGAAGGCAGGTTGAGATAGACACTGTCCCTATGTAACTTATCAATCAGAGTGCTGCACCAGTGAAGCAGGTTGAGATAGACACTGTCCCTATGTAACTTATCAATCAGAGTGCTGCACCAGTGAAGCAGGTTGAGATAGACACTGTCCCTATGTAACTTATCAATCAGAGTGCTGCACCAGTTAAGCAGGTTGAGATAGACACTGTCCCTATGGAACTTCAATCAGTGCGCTGCTTACTTGTTTGGAAGAAGCCCCTTCACTTCGCTCCTCTGGCATATTGCCGACCTTTGGAACCCTCCGTGTATGTTTATTGCTGGTCTTTATGGCCGGCCGGCAGACATAATTCTCCAGGTTCTTCGGAGGCTTTTTAGTCCTTTTTGCTTGAAGTCCGATTTTCACGCCTCAAATGACCCTCGGGAAACGGTTTGTGTTACAGAAAGTTCTGGCTGTCAGAGCCGGGACTAAGCTGGTTCTCTTGATCAACGGAACTGGCTCTTGGGACGTCTCTTTCTTGTTGGAATTATCCACGGGCCCTTGCTTGTTAGAGGCCACTCCTAACACAGTGCTTTCCTATGGTCCATCCCAGGAATGCAGTGCCTTCGCTCGAGAACAGGGAAGGATTACCGGCTGTCTGTCTGATCCTTGCACCCCTCTGTGAACAGATAAAAGTACAAGATGAGGCTGGAGGCCACGCACCTTACACGGTGATAATCTAATAGACAAGGATAGAAACAGATTGAGGGCCCCTGTTAGATACACACGATAATTGCCGTAATGAGCCACGTGTACTGTACTGGTGCTAATAATGCGACACTCCGTGTTCTACTGCTTTGTTAATAATTCCTGTTAAAGTGACACCCCGTGTTCTACTGCTTTACATTTAATTCCTGTTAAAGTGACACCCCGTGTTCTACTGCTTTGTTAATTTCCTTTAAGTGCACCCCGTGTTCTACTGTTGTAACTTCCGTAAAGTGACACCCGTGTTCTACTCTTTGTTAACTTCTGTTAAAGTGACACCCCGTTTCTACTGCTTTGTTAACTTCCTGTCTCTCGTTAGTGACACCCCGTGTTCTACTGCTTTGTAACTTCCTGTTCAAGTGACACCCCGTGTTCTACTGCTTACGCTTTGTTAACTTCCTGTTCAAGTGACACCCCGTTTTTACTGCTTGTTACTCCTGTTCAAGTGCACCCCGGTCTACTGCTTTGTTAACTTCCTGTTCAAGTGACACCCCGTGTTCTACTGCTTTGTTAACTTCCTGTTAAAGTGGACACCACCGTGTTTCTACGGCTTTGTTAACTTTCCTGTTAAAGTGACACCCCGTGTTCTACTGCTTGTTAACTTCCTGTTAAGTGACACCCCTGTTCTACTGCTTTGTTAACTTCCTGTTTAAAGTGACACCCCATGTTCTACTGCTTTGTTAACTTCCTGTTAAGTGACACCCTGTGTTCTACGGCTTTGTTAACTTCCTTTAAAATGACAACCCTGTGTCTACGGCTTGTTAACTTCCTGTTAAAGTGACACCCGTGTTCTACTGCTTAGATAACTGTGTTGTATCTTAAATTGATATTTCTCAGAATCCTTGGTGAAAAACACCTAGAACAAAAACCTTTCCTGTTAACGTCCATTTGCCTGGGTAAGTGAGGCTTTACCATCCCTACTCACTAATAAATAAGGGGGGGGGGGGAAAAAGTGAAGTATGAACGACCTCAGATACTCAGCACAGTGCTACAGAGTAAAAAGTTAGGCTGGGTACACACACCAGCCATTTTTTGTGTGACCGATAGTGCCCTTCATAGGGAACGCATATTAGTATAGAATTACAGCATTTAAATGTCAGTCATGGTGAGTACAGTGTTGGCTGTTACCGACTGTCAGTGAGGTACAGTGTTACGAGTGTGTGACTGTTACAGACTGCCAGTGAGGGTACAGTGCTACAGTGTTGACCTTACAGACTGTCAGTGAGAGTACAGTGTGATGTTACAGATTGCAGTGAGAGTACAGTGTGTGACTGTTACCGACGCCAGTGAGGGTAGTGCTACAGTGTGTGACTGTTACCGACGTCAGTGAGGGTACAATGTTACAGTGTGTACTGTTACAGACTGCCAGTGAGGGTACAGTGTTACAGTGTGTGACCTTACAGACTGTCAGTGAGAGTACAGTGTTACAGTATGTGTCTGTTACAGACTGTCTGAGAGTATAGTGTTACAGTGTGTGACTGTTACAGACTGTCAGTAAGAGAAGGTATGTGTACAGGTGTGTAAAAGTTAGACTGTAAGTGGAAAGTGTTACCAGTGAGTGTTACAAACTGTTAGTGTGGAGATGGTTAGTGAGAACGTGTCAGGTCCCACATGTAACACAGCAATGCATACAAGATTTTTAAAATGCGATGCCATGCATGCGTTATTTGCTACATGTGCTGCACTCCATATACACTAGTCGTGCCTGCATGCATTTCAATAACAGATTGGAGAACAGCGCCATAGAGAGACAACCACTACGATTGCATTATAAAAGTTTATTTGGAAACAAACATCGAAATTAAATAAGTGGTACCCAAGCCTTACTTGTGTGAACGTTACAGGCTGTCAGTAGGAGAGTACAGAGTTACAGTGTGTGAACGTTACAGGCTGTCAGTAGGAGAGTACAGTGTTACAGTGTGTGAACGTTACAGGCTGTCAGTAGGAGAGTACAGTGTTACAGTGTGTGAACGTTACAGGCTGTCAGTAGGAGAGTACAGTGTGTGAAAGTTACAGGCTGTCAGTAGGAGAGTACAGTGTTACAGTGTGTGAAAGTTACAGGCTGTCAGTAGGAGAGTACAGTGTTACAGTGTGTGAAAGTTACAGGCTGTCAGTAGGAGAGTACAGTGTTACAGTGTGTGAACGTTACAGGCTGTCAGTAGGAGAGTACAGAGTTACAGTGTGTGAACGTTTAACTGGGACAGGGTACCACCAGGCATAAGATGAGTAGTATAACTGGACAGGGTACCACCAGGCTAGAGCGTAGATAACTGGACAGGGGTACCACCAGGTAGAGCGTAGATAACTGGGACAGGGTACCACCAGGCTGAGAGCGTAGATAAATGGACAGGGTACCCCCAGGTTAGAGCGATATAACGGGACAGGGTACCACCAGGTAGAGCGTAGATAACTGGAAAGGGTACCACCAGGTTAGAGCGTATATAACTGGACAGGGTACACACCAGGCTAGAGAGTAGATAACTGGACAGGGTACACCCGGCTAGAGCGTAGATATGGACAGGGTACCACCAGGCTAGAACGTAGATAACTGGACAGGGTACACCAGGCTAGGCGTATATAACTGGACAGGGTACCACCAGGCTAGAACGTAGATAACTGGACAGGGGTGGGCGGACCAACAGGCACAGGCTAGAGCGTAATAACTGGACAGCACGGGTACCACCAGGCTAGACGTGATAACTGGACAGGGTTACCACCAGGCTGAGCGTAGATAACTGGACAGGGTACCACACAGGCTAGAGCGTAGATAAATGGACGGGTACCACCAGGCTAGACGTAGATAACTGGACGGGGACCACCAGGCGTAGACACGTAGAAACGGACAGGGTACCACCAGGCTAGAGCGTAGATAAACTGGACAGGGTACCACCAGGCTTAAAACGTATGTCATCAGTGGATCTCACCGACGAAAGGGCTGGTCCACTTTTTCTACCGGTACCACAGGGCGTAGATGAGTAGATAAATGGACAGGGTACCACCAGGCTAGAGAGTAGATAACTGGACAGCGGGTACCCACCAGGCTAGAGCGTAGATAACGGACGGGTACCACCAGGCTAGAGCGTAGAAGAACTGGACAGGGTACCACGGCTAGAGCGTAGAAAACTGGACAGGGTACCACCAGGGCTAGAGCGTAGATAACACTGGACAGGGTTACCACCAGGCTAGAGAGTAGAAACTGGACAGGGAACCACCAGGCTAGAGCGTAGATAACTGGACAGGGTAACCACCAGGCTAGAGCGTAGATAACTGGACAGGGGGTACCACCAGGCTAGAGCGCAGATAATGGACAGGGTACCACCAGGTAGAGCGTAGATAAACTGGACAGGGTACCACCAGGCTAGAGCGTGATGATACAATGGACATGGGAACCACCCAGGCTAGAGGTAGACTACTGGACAGGGTACACCAGGCAGAGCGCAGAGATAAATGGACAGGGTACCTCCAGGCAGAGCGCAGATAACTGGACAGGGTACCACCAGGCTAGAGCGTAGATAAACTGGACAGGGAACCACAGGCAAGAGCGTAGATAACTGGACAGGGTACCACCAGGCTAGAGCGTAGATAACTGGACAGGGTACCACCAGGCTAGAGCGTAGATAAACTGGACGGGTACCACCAGGTGTAGAGCGTAGATAACTGGACAAGGGTACCACAGGCTAGAGCGCAGATAACGGACAGGGTACCACCAGGTAGAGCGCAGATAACTGGACAGGGTACACCAGGCTAGAGCGCATATAACTGGACAGGGTACCACCAGGCTAGAGCGCATATAACTGGACAGGGTTACCACAGGCTTAGAGCGTAGATAAACTGGACAGGGGTACCACCAGGCTAGAGGTAGATAACTGGACAGGGTACCACCAGGCTAGAGCGTAGATAAACTGGACAGGGGTACCACCAGGCTTAGAGCGTATATAACTGGACAGGGTTACACCAGGCTAGAGCGTAGATAACTGGACAGGGTACCCACCAGGCTAAAAACGTAGATAACTGGACAGGGTACCCCCAGGCTAGAGGAGTAGATAATGACAGGGGTACAACAGGCTAGAGCGTAGATAACTGGACAGGGTACCACCAGGCTAGAGCGTATATAACTGGACAGGGTACCACCAGGCTAGAGCGTAGATAACTGGACAGGGTACCCACCAGGGATAGAGCGTAGATAAATGGAAGGGTACCACCAGGCTAGAGCGTATATAACAGGGCAGGGTACCACCAGCTAGAGCGTAGATAACTGGACAGGGTCCACCAGGTTAGAGCGTTATATAACTGGACAGGGTACCCCAGGTTAGAGCGTAGATAATGGACAGGGTACCACCAGGTTAGAGCGTATATAACAGGACAGGGTACCACCCAGGCTAGAACGTTAGAACTGGACAGGGTAATCCAGGATGAGCGTAGATAAACTGGACAGGGTAACACCAGGCTAGAGCGTAGATAACTGGACAGTGGTACCACCAGGCTAGAAACGTAAGATAACTGGACAGGGTACCACAAGGTAGAACGTAGATAACTGGAACAGGGTACCAACCAGGCTAGAGCGTAGTAGAACTGGACAGGGTACCACCGGCTAGAAGTAGTAACTGGACGGGGTACCACAGGCTAGAGCGTAGATAAGGACAGGGTACCACCAGGCTAGAGCGTAGATAACTGGACAGGGAGGGTACCACCAGGCTAGAACGTAGATAACTGGACAGGGTACACCAGGCTAGAGCGTAGATAAAACTGGACAGGGTACCACCAGGCTAGAGCGTGTTAGATAACTGGACAGGGTACCACCAGGCTAAAACTGTAGAGATAACTGGACAGGGGGTTACCACCAGGTTAGAGCGTAGATAATCGGACAGGGTACCACCAGGCTAAAACGTTAGATAACTGGACAGGGTACCACCAGGCTAGAGCGTAGATAACTGGACAGGGTACCACCAGAGCTAGAGCACGGTAGAGGTAGAGATAGCTGGACAGGGGGTACCACCAGGCTAGAGCGTAGATAACTGGACAGGGGGTACCACCAGGCTAGAGCGTAGATAACTGGACAGGGTACCACAGGCTAGAGCGTAGATACTGGACAGGCAGGTAACTAGTACCACCAGGCTAGAGCGTAGATAAACTGGACAGGGTACCACCAGGTAGAGCGTAGATAAAGTGACAGGGGGTACCACCAGGTAGAGCGTAGATAACTGGACCGGGAACCACCAGGCTAGAGCGTAGATAACTGGACAGGGTACCACCAGGGATAGAGCGTAGATAACGGGACAGGGTACCACCAGGCTAGAGCGCAGATAACTGGACAGGGGACACAGGTTAGAGCGTAGATAAACTGGACAGGGTCCACCAGGCTAGAGCGTAGATAACTGGACAGGGAAAACCAGGCTAGAGCGTAGAGTAACTGGACAGGGTACCACCAGGCTAGAGCGCAGATAACTGGACAGGGTTACCACCAGGCTAGAGCGCAGATAACTGGACAGGGTACCACCAAGGCTAGAGCGTAGATAAAACTGGCACAGGGAACACCAGCAGCAAGAGCGAAGTATGATAACTGTGACAGGGGTACCACCAGGCTAGAGCGTAGATAACTGGAAACAGCTGGGTTAACCACCAGGTTAGAGCGGAGATAATGGACAGGGTACCACCAGGCTAGAGCGCAGGATAACTGGACAGGGTACCACCAGGCTAGAGCGCAGATAACTGGACAGGGTTACCACCAGGCTAGAGCGCATATAACTGGACAGTGGTACCACCAGGCTAGAGGCATAAATGGACAGGGTACCACCAGGCTAGAGCGTAGAAACTGGACAGGTACCACAATAGAGCGTAGGATAAATGGACAGGGTACCACCCAGGCTTTAGAGAGTAGATAACTGGACAGGGTTACCACCAGGCCTAGAGGTATATAACTGGGACAGCGGTTACCACCAGGCTAGAGACGTAGATAACTGGACAGGGTACCACCAGGCTAGAGCGTATATAAACTGGGACAGGGTACCACCAGGC
This sequence comes from Hymenochirus boettgeri, assembly GCA_019447015.1. Taxonomy (NCBI): domain Eukaryota; kingdom Metazoa; phylum Chordata; class Amphibia; order Anura; family Pipidae; genus Hymenochirus; species Hymenochirus boettgeri. The sequence goes on from JAACNH010000109.1 coordinate 196,753, forward strand.
TAGAGCGTAGATAACTGGACAGGGAACCACCAGGCTAGAGCGTAGATAACTGGACAGGGTACCACCAGGCTAGACGCAGATAAATGGACAGGGTACCACCAGGCTAGAGCGCAGATAACTGGACAGGGTACCACCAGGTTAGAGCGTAGATAAACTGGACAGGGGTACCACCAGGCTAGAGCGTAGATAACTGGACGGGAACCACCAGGCTAGAGCGTAGATAAACTGGACAGTGGTACCACCAGGCTACGCGCGTAGATAACTGGACAGTGGTACATCCAGGTTAGAGCGTAGATAAACTGGACAGGGTACCACCAGGCTAGAGCGTAGATAAACTGGACAGGGTACCACCAGGCTAAAAGCGTAGATAACTAGACAGGGGTACCACCAGGCTAGAGCGTAATAACTGGACAGGGTACCACCAGGCTAGAGCGTAGATAATGGACAGGGTACCACCAGGCTAGAGCGCAGATAAGTAGACAGGGTACCACCAGGCTAAAGCATATATAACTGGACAGGGTACATCCAGGTTAGAGCGTAGATAACTGGACAGGGTACCACCAGGCTAGAGCGTAGATAACTGGACAGGGTACCACCAGGCTAGAGCGTAGATAACTGGACATGGTACCACCAGGCTAGAGCGTAGAAACTGGACGTGGTACCACCAGGCTAGAGCGTAGATAACTGGGACAGGGTACCACCAGGCTAGAGCGTATATAACTGGACAGGGTACCACCAGGTTAGAGCGTATATAACTGGACAGGGTACCACCAGGCTAAAGCATATATAACTGGACAGGGTACCACCAGGCTAGAGCGTATATAACTAGACAGGGTACCACCAGGTTAGAGCGTATATAACTGGACAGGGTACCACCAGGCTAGAGCGTAGATAACTGGACAGGGTACCCCAGGCTAGAGCGTAGATAATGGCAGGGGACCACAGGTAGAGCGTAGATAACTGGACAGGGTACCACCCAGGGCTAGAGCGTAGATAACTGGACAGGGAACCACCAGGCTAGAGCGTAGATAACTGGACAGGGAACCACCAGGCTAGAGCGTGAGATAAATGGACAGGGTACCACCAGCTAGAGCGTAGATAAACCTGGACAGGGTACCACCAGGCTAGAGCGCAGATAAACTGGAACAGGGTACCACGTAGGGAGATAACTGGAGAGGTACTACAGTAGAGCGTAGATAACTGGACGGGGACCACCAGGCTAGAGCGTAGATAACTGGACAAGGGAACCACCAGGCTAGAGCGTAGATAACTGGACAGGGGTACCACCAGGCTAGAGCGCAGATAACTGGACAGGGTACCACCAGGCTAGAGCGAGATAACGGACAGGGTACCACCAGGCTAGAGCGGTAGATAACTGGACAGGGACCACCAGGTAGAGCGTAGATAACTGGACAGGGTACCACCAGGCTAGAGCGTAGATATACTGGACAGGGGTACCCACCAGGTTTAGAGCGTAGAAACGGACAGGGTACCACCAGGCTAGAGCGCAGATAACTGGACAGGGACCACAGGCTAGAGCGCAGATAACTGGACAGGGGTGCACCACAGGCTAGAGCGCATATAACTGGACAGGGATAACCACCAGGCTAGAGCGCATCTAACTGGACAGGGTACCACCAGGAAGAGCGTAGATAAACTGGACAGGGTACCACCAGGCTAGAGCGTATATAACTGGACAGGGGTACCACCAGGCTTAGAGCGTAGATAACTGGACGGGAACACCAGGCTAGAGCGTAGATAACTGGACAGGGTACCACCAGGTAGAGCGCAGATAACTGGACAGGGTACCACCAGGCTAGAGCGCAGATAACTGGACAGGGTGGTACCACCAGGTTAGAGCGTAGATAACTGGACAGGGTACCACCAGGCTAGAGCGTAGATAACTGGACAGGGAACCACCAAAGGCTAGAGCGTAGATAAACTGGGACAGGGTACCACCAGGCTAGAGCGTAGATAACTGGACAGGGTACATCCAGGTTAGAGCGTAGATAACTGGACAGGGTACCACCAGGCTAGAGCGTAGAGATAACTGGACAGGGTACCACCAGGCAAAGCGAGTAGATAAACTAGACAGGGTACCCACCAGGCTAGGGCGTATATAACTGGACAGGGTACCACCAGGTAGAGCGTAGATAAACTGGACAGGGTACCCCAGGCTAGGAGCGCAGATAAATAGACAGGGTACCACCAGGCTAAAGCTATATACAATGGACAGGGTACATCCAGGTTAGAGCGTAGTAACTGGACGGGTTACCACCAGCGCTAGAGCGTAGATAACTGGACAGGGTACCACCAGGCTAGAGCGTAGATAATGGACAGGGTACCACCAGGATAGAGCGTAGATAACTGGACAGGGTCCACCGGCTAGAGCGTAGATAAACTGGACAGAGGTACCACCAGGCTAGAGCGTATATAACTGGACCAGGGGACCACCAGGTTAGAGCGTATATAACTGGACAGGGTACCACCAGGCTAGAGCGTAGATAATTGGACAGGGTACCACCAGGCCTAAAGCATAATAACTGGACAGGGTACCACCAGGTTAGAGCGATATAAACTAGACAGGGTACCACCAGGTTAGAGCGTATAAACTGGACAGGGTACCACCAGGCTTAGAGCGTTATATAAATAGACAGGGTACAACCAGGTTAGAGCGTAGATAACTGGACAGGGTACCACCAGGTGAGAGCGTATATAACTGGACAGGGTACCACCAGGTTAGAGCATATATAACTGGACAGGGTACCATGCGGGCTAGAGCGTGATATAACTGGACAGGGTGACCATCGTGGCTAGAGCGTATTATAACTGGACCGATGGTAACCATCGGGCTAGAGCGTATATAAACTGGACAGGGTACCATCGGGCTAGAGCGTATATAACTGGACAGTGTACCATCGGGCTAGAGCGTATATAACTGGACAGGGTACCATCGGGCTAGAGCGTAGATATCTGGACAGAGCACCAGAAGGCTAAAGTGCATTAAACTTGTCTGTATAACATAATAACATAGTATCGGAGGTTTTACAAAAAGACAACGTCCATCTAGTCCAACTTATACCCTACCCATAATGTCTGGTATAACAGTTAAATAGTAACATAGTATTGGAGGTTGTATAAAGACCATTAGTCCATCTAGTCCAACCTTTATTACCCTACCCATAATGTCTGTATAAACAGTAACATAGTAACATAGTATTGGGGTTGTATAAAGACATACGTCCGTCTAGTCCAACCTTATACCCTACCCATAATGTCTGTATAACAGTAAAAATAGTACATTAGTATTGGAGGTTGTATAAAAGACAGACGTCATCTAGTCCGACCTTTATACCCTAAACCATAATGTCTGTATAACAGTTACATAGTAACATAGTATTGGAGGTTGTATAAGACATACGTCCATCTAGTCCGACCTTTATACCCACCCAAATGTCTGTATAACAGTTACACAGTAACATAGTATTGGAGGTTGTATAAAGACATACGTCCATCTAATCCAACCTTTATACCCTACCCCTAATGTCTGTATAACAGTTACATAGTAACCTAGTATTGGAGGTGTGTATAAAGAAACGTCCATCTAGTCCAAACCTTTATACCCTACCCATGTCTGTATAAACAGTTACATAGTAACATAGTATTGCAGGTTGGTTAAAGATATACGTCCATCTAGTCTCCAACCTTTCTACCCTACCCATAATGTCTGTATAACAGTTACATAGTAACATAGTATTGGAGGTTGTATAAAGACATACGTCCATCTAGTCCAACCTTTTATACCCTACCATAAGTCTGTATTACAGTTCAGAGATTGGGGTTGTATAAAGACCCACGTCCATCTAGTCCAACCTTTATACCCTACCCATGTGTTATAACAGTTACATAGTTAACAATAGAATTGGAGGTGGTATAAAGACATACGTCCAATCTAGTCCAAACCTTTATTACCCTACCCATTGTTGTATAAACAGTACATAGTAACATAGAATTGGAGGTGTATAAAAGACATACGTCCATCTAGTCCCAACTTTATACCTACCATAATGTCTGTATAACAGTTACATAGCATGGAGGTTGTATAAAGACATAGGTTCCATCTAGTCCAACCTTTATACCCTACCCATAATGTCTGTATAACACGTTCATATAGTAACATAGATATCAGAGGTTGTATAAAGACATACGTCCATCTAGTCCAACCTTTATACCCTACCCATAATGTCTGTATAACAGTTACATAGTAACATAGTATGGAGGTGTATAAAGAACACGTCCATCCATTCCAACCTTTATACCCTACCCATAATGTCTGTATAACAGTTACACAGATAACTAGTATGGAGGTTGTATAAAGACATACGTCCATCCATTCCAACCTTTATACCCTACCCATAATGTCTGTATACAGTTACATAGTAAGATCAGTATTGGAGGTTGTATAAAGGACTTACGTCCATCAGTCCAACCTTTATACCCTACCATGTCTGTATAACAGTTACATTAGTAACATAGAATGGAGGTTGTATAAAGACATACGTCCATCTAGTCCAACCTTTATACCCTACCCATAATGTCTGTATAACAGTACATAGCATGGAGGTTGTATAAAGACATAGGTCCATCTAGCCAAACCTTTTATACCCTACCCATAATGTCTGTATAAACAGTACATAGTAACATAGAATCGGAGGTTGGATAAAGACATACGTCCATCTAGTCCAACCTTTATACCCTACCCATAATGTCTGTATAACAGTTACATAGTAACATAGTATGGAGGTTATATAAAGACAACGTCCATCTAGTCCAACCTTTATACCCTACCCATAATGTCTGTCTAACAGTACATGTAACATAGTATTGGAGGGGGTATAAGACATACGTCCATCTAGTCCAACCTTTATACCCTACCCATAATGTCTGTATAACAGTTACATAGTAACATAGTATTGGAGGTTGTTAAAGACATACGTCCATCTAGTCCAACCTTAATACCCTACCCAGTAATGTCTGTATAAACAGTGACATAGTAACATAGTATTGGAGGTTGTATAAGACATACGCCATCTTAGTCCAACCTTTATACCCTACCATAATGTCTTAACAGTTACATTGTAACATAGTATTGGAGGTTGGTATAAAGACATACGTTCCATCTAGTCCAAACCTTTATATCCTACCATAATGTCTGTATAACAGTACATAGTAACATAGTTTGGAGTTTATAAAGACTACGTCATTAGTCAACCTTTATACCCGACCCTAAGTGTCTGTCTAACAGTACATCGTTAAACATAGAATCGGAGGTTGTATAAGACATACGTCCATCCGAGTCCAAACTTTATACCCTACCCATAATGTCTGTCTAACAGTTACATAGTAACATAGTATTGGAGGTTGGATAAGACATACGTCATCTAGTCCAACCTTTATACCCTACCATAATGTCTGTTAACAGTTACTAGTAACATAGTATTGGAGGTTGTATAAAGACATAGTCCATCTAGTCCAACCTTATTACCTACCCATAATGTCTGTATAACAGTTACAGTAACATAGTATTGGAGGTTGTATAAAGACATACGTCCATCTAGTCCAACCTTTATACCCTACCATAATGTCTGTATAACAGTTACATAGTAACATAGTATTGGAGGTTGTATAAAGACATACGTCCATCTGTCCAACCTTTATACCCTACCCATAATGTCTGTATAACAGTTACCATGTAACATAGTATTGGAGGTTGTATAAAGACATACGTCCATCTAGTCCAACCTTATATCTACCCATAATGTCTGTAATTAACAGTGTACATAGTAACATAGTTTTGGGAGGTTATATAAAGACAACATCCATCTAGTCCAACCTTTATACCCTACCCATAATGTCTGTCTAACAGTTACATAGTAACATAGAATCGGAGGTTGATATAAAGACATACGTCCATCTAGTCCAACCTTTATACCCTACCCATAATCTTGTATAACAGTTACATAGTAACATAGTATTGGAGGTTGGTATAAAGACATAAGTTCATCTAGTCCAACCTTTATATCCTACCCATAATGTCTGTATAACAGTTACATTGTAACATAGTATTGGAGGTTGATAAAGACATACGTCCATCTAGTCCAACCTTTATACCCTACCAAATGTCTGTGATAAACAGTTACATAGTAACATAGTTATTGGAGGTGTATAAAGACATACGTCATAGTAGGCCTGCCTTTATCCCTACCCATAATGTCTGTATAACAGTTACATAGAACATAGTATTGGAGGTGGTATAAAGACTACGATTCATTAGTCCAACCTTTATACCCTACCCATAATGTCTGTATAACAGTTACATAGAACATAGTATTGGAGGTTGTATAAAGTACATACGTTCATTAGTCCAACCTTTATTACTACCCAAATGTCTGATAAACAGTTACATTGTAACATAGTATTGGAGGTTGTATAAAGACATACGTCCATCTAGTCCAACCTTTATACCCTACCCATAATGTCTGTATAACAGTTACATAGTGAACATAGTATTGGAGGTTGTATAAAGACATACGTTCATCTAGTCCAACCTTTAATTCCTACCCATAATTGTCTGTATAACAGTTACATTGTAACATAGTATTGGAGGTTGGATAAAGACAGACGTCCATCTAGTCAACCTTTATACCCTACCCATAATGTCTGGATAACAGTTACATAGTAACATAGATTGGAGGCTGTGATAAAGACATACGTCCATCTAGTCCAACCTTTATACCCTACCCATAATGTCTGTAAACAAGGTACATAGTAACATAGTATTGGATGGGTTGTATAAAGACATACGTCCATCTAGTCCAACCTTTATACCCCTACCCATAATGCTGTCTGTATAAACAGTTAATAGTAACTAGTATTGGAGGTTGTATAAAGACATACGTCCATCTAGTCCAAACCTTTATACCTACCCATAATGTCTGTATAACGTTACATGTAACATAGTTTTGGAGGTTAATTAAAAGACATACGTCCATTAGCAACCTTTATACCCTACCCATAATGTCTGTATAACGGTACATAGTAACATAGTATTGGAGGTTGTATAAAGACATATGTCCATCTAGTCCAACCTTTATACCTACCCATAATGTCTGTATAACAGTTACATGGTAACATAGGATTGGGGTTGATAAAGACATACGTCCATCTAGTCCAACCTTTATCCCTACCCATAATGTCGTATAACAGTTACATAGTAACATAGTATTGGAGGTTGTATAAAGACATACGTCCATCTAGTCCAACCTTTATACCCACCCATAAATGTCTGTATAACAGTTACATAGTAACATGTATTGGAGGTTGTATAAAGACATACGTCCATTCTAGTCCAACCTTTATACCCTACCCATAATGTCTGTCTAACAGTTACATAGTAACATAGAATCGGAGGTTGTATAAAGACATACGTCCATCTAGTCCAACCTTTATACCCTACCCATAATGTCTGTATAAGTTACATAGTAACATAGTATTGGAGGTTGTATAAAGACATACGTCGTCTAGTCCAACCTTTATACCCTACCCATAATGTCGTATAACAGTTACATTGTAACATAGTAGTGCAGATTGAGTAAAGACATATACATTTAATCTTTTTATTCATGCACTGGGACCCTCTGTGTAACTCCATATTTCAATGCAGAGGCTGAAAGATTTCCGTTGAAATCCTCTTTCTGTTCGTTTTTGCTGCAGGAATCCTAATGTAATGTGATGTCCGCTGAATGATTTACAGCCCAATGGAAACGTCCTTTGATTTGTATTATTGTTTACGCTAAGGGCCTCTGGGGACTCCATCTGACCAGCATCACTTTGTTTCCTTCATAGAACTCTTTAAGGGATGATAGAAGTTTCCTACAAGTCCAGTTAACACCCAGTAGTCCTCCTCTTTCTATAATCACAGTTTGAAGATCCCAAAACAACCCTACATCCATCTCCTTATTACTTTCCCTATTACTGCAGGTGCGTTGGACAGGTCAGTTTTCTGTCTATATGACATTAGCGTTTTTCCTTCTAGTCATTTCTGCAGATATTTCAGTACTGTATGTGTGGATCATTGTTAAATGTCTCTTGTCGATTCGAAAGATGGTAGAGCGGGGTTGGGGGGTAGTTTCAGGTTGCAATTATTCCCCCCCCCTTCCCCGCAGTACTGCTGCCTTTCTAGCTGTCTCTGTATCCTGGATGATGGATATTGGCTCTGCTGCAAACAGTAACTTGCCACCACACACAAACTAGTGTACCCATCACCGCGGGCAAACTAGTGCACCCGTCACGCGGGCAAACTAGTGCACCCGTCACCGCGGGCAAACTAGTGCACCCGTCCACGCGGGCAAAACTAGTGCACCCGTCACCGAGGGCAAACTAGGCACCGTCACCGCGGCAAACTAGTGTTACCCGTCACCGCGGCAAACTAGTGTACCCGTCACCGCGGGCAAACTAGTGTACACGTCACCGTGGCAAATAGTGTACCCGTCACCGCGGGCAAACTAGTGTACCCGTCACCGCGGGCAAACTAGTGTACCCGTCACCGCGGGCAAACTAGTGTACCCGTCACCGCAGGCTATAAATGTTGGACTAGATGGACGTATGTCTTTATACAACCTCCAATACTATGTTACTATGTAACTGTTATACAGACATTATGTGTAGGGTATAAAGGTTGGACTGGATGGACGTATGTCTTTATACAACCTCCAAGTACTATGCTACTATGTAACTGTTTATACAGACATTATGGGTTAGGGTATAAAGGTGGGACTAGAGGACGTATGTCTTTATACAACCTCCAATACTATGTTACTATGTAACTGTTATACAGACATTATGGGTAGGGTATAAAGGTTGGACTAGACGGACGTATGTCTTTATACAACCTCCAATACTATGTTACTATGTAAATGTTAGACAGACATTATGGGTAGGGTATAAAGGTTGGACTAGATGGACATATGTCTTTATACAACCTCCAATACTATGTTACTATGTAACTGTTATACAGACATTAGGGTAGGGTATAAAGTTGGACTTGATGGACGGATGTCTTTATACAACCTCCAATACTATGTTACATTGTAACCGTTATACAGACATTATGGGTTAGGGTATAAAGGTTGGACAGATGGACGTAGTTCTTTTACAACCTCCAATACTATGTTACTATGTAACTGTTATTACAGACATATGGGTAGGGTATAAGGTTGGACTAGATGGACGTTGTCTTTATACACCCTCCAATACTATGTTACTATGTAACCGTGTATACAGACATTATGGGTAGGGTATAAAGGTTGGACTAGATGGACGTATGTCTTTATACAACCTCCAATACTATGTTACTATGTAACTGTTATACAGACATTATGGGTAGGGTATAAAGGTCGGACTAGATGGACGTTGTCTTTATATAACCTCAATACTATGTTACTATGTAACTGTTATTCAGACATTATGGGTAGGGTATTAAAGGTGGACTAGATGGACGTATGTTCTTATATAACCTCCAATACTATGTTACTATGTTTGCATACCTGTCGAGAGAGCAAATCAAGTTTCACTGCTTAAATTGTCTTGTGCTCTCAATGAGACCCCTCTAGTTCCCAATTTAAAACCAATGTCTGGAAAATGCTGTCTCAATCCTAGCCATGAATTAGGTCAACAGTTGCCATGGAAACAACACAAAAAGAAAAAAAAATGATGGAAAAGGTACAGCCAATTGCCTAGGTTCCTTATGAAATCTAAAAATACCAGCAGAGTGTGAAAGTGTGAACAGTTTTATCTCAGGGGGTCAGATCCGGAATGGAGAAAATCATTACTATGGGGAAATGAGCAAGCGGCACAGTTAATAATTGTTATATCTTTACTCCTCCGCTGGCTCGCGCCCCCACCAACCTTAACATCTGCAGCACTTCAAGTGCCTATTAGAATTCCTTTAGGCCCCAAACCCGCGCAGTAATATTAACCAAGCCCTACGCTTGCTCAGTGGATATACATCTACACCAGAAACCCACTATCTAGATGGTGCCATCCCCTTGCCAACCAGACCGGGGCCTCCAGTGAAGCAGGCTGAGATAGACACTGTCCCTATGTACCTTATCAATCAGAGTGCTGCACCAGGAAAGCAGGTTGAGATAGACACTGTCCCATGTAACTTATCAATCAGAGTGCTGCACCAGTGAAGCAGGTTGAGATAGACACTGTCCCTATGTAAACTTATCAATCAGAGTGCTGCACCAGTAAAGAGGTTGGAGATAGACACTGTCCTGTGTAACTTTCAGAGTGCTGCACCAGTGAAGCAGGTTGAGAGACACTGTCCCTATGTAACTTATCAATCAGAGTGCTGCACCAGTGAAGCGGGCTGAGATAGACACTGTCCCTATGTAACTTATCAACAGAGTGCTGCACCAGTGAAAGCAGGGTTGAGATAGACACTGTCCCTATGTAACTTATCAATCAGAGTGCTGCACCAGTGAAGCAGGTTGAGATAGACACTGTCCCTATGTAACTTATCAATCAGAGTGCCTGCACCAGGTGAAGCAGGTGAGATAGACACTGTCCCTATGTAACTTATCAATCAGAGGCTGCACCAGTTAAGCAGGTTGAGATAGACACTGTCTCCTATGGAACTTCAATCAGTGCGCTGCTTACTTGTTTGGAAGAAGCCCCTTCACTTCGCTCCTCTGGCATATTGCCGACCTTTGAAACCTCCGTGTATGTTTATTGCTGGTCTTTATGGCCGGCCGGCAGACATAATTCTCCAGGTTCTTCGGAGGCTTTTTAGTCCTTTTTGCTTGAAGTCCGATTTTCAGCCTCAAATGACCCTCCGGGAAACGGTTTGTGTTACAGAGAAGTTCTGGCTGTCAGAGCCGGACTAAGCTGGTTCTCTTGATAACGGAAGGAAACTTGCTCTTGGGACGTCTCTTTCTTTGGAATTATCCAAGGGCCCTGTTGTTAGAGGCCACTCCTAACCACAGTGCTTTCCCTATGGTCCATCCCAGGAATGCAGTGCCTTCGGCTCGAGAACAGGGAAGGGATTACCGTGCTGTCTGTCTGATCCTTGCACCCCTCTGTGAACAGATAAAAGTACAAGATGAGGCTGGAGGCCACGCACCTTACACGGTGATAACTTATAGACAAGGATAGAAAACAGATTGAGGGCCCCTGTTAGATACACACGATAATTGCCGTAATGAGCCACGTGTTACTGTACTGGTGATAATAATGCGACACTCGTGTTTTAGCTTTGTTAATTCCGTTAAAGTGACACCCCGTGTTCTACTGCTTTACAGTTAACTTCTGTTAAAGTGACACCCCGTGTTCTACTGCTTTGTAATTTCCTGTAAGTGACACCCCGTGTTTCACTGCTTTTGAACTTTCCTGTTAAAGTGACACCCCGTTGTTCTACTGCTTTGTTAACTTCCTGTTAAGTGACACCCGTGTTCTACTGCTTGTTAACTTCCGTTCAAGTGACACCCGTGTTTCTACTGCTGTTAACTTCCTGTTCAAGGTGACACCCGTGTTCTACGCTTGTTAACTTCCTGTTCAAGTGACACCCCGTGTTTTACTGCTTTGTTAACTTCCTGTTCAAGTGACACCCCGTGTTCTAGCCTTTGTTAACTTCCTGTTCAAGTGACACCCCGTGTTCTACTGCTTTTGTTAACTTCCTGTTAAAGTGACACCCGTGTTCACGGCTTTGTTAACTTTCCTGTTAAAGTGACACCCGTGTTCTACTGCTGTGTAACTTCCTGTTAAAGTGACACCCGTGTTCTACGCTTTGTTAACTTCCTGTTTAAGTGACACCCCATGTTCTACTGCTTTGTTAACTTCCGTTAAGTGACACCCTGGTTCTACGGCTTTGTTAACTCCTGTTAAAATGACAACCCTGTGTTCTACGGCTTGTTAACTTCCTGTTAAAGTGACACCCGTGTTCTACTGCTTAGATAACTGTGTTGTATCTTAAATTGATATCTCAGAATCCTTGGTGAAAAAACACCTAGAACAAAAACCTCCTGTTTAACGTCCATTTGCCTGGTAAGTGAGCTTTACCATCGCTACTCACATATAAATAAGGGGGGGGGGGGGAAAATGAATGAGATATGAAAGACCCTCAGATACTCAGACAGTGCTACAGAGTAAAAAGTTAGGCTGGGTACACACACCAGCCATTTTTTTGTGTGACCGATAGTGCCCTTCATAGGGAACGATATTAGTATAGAATTACAGCATTTAAATGTCAGTCATGGTGGTAAAGTGTGTGGCTGTTAACGACTGTCAGTGAGGGTACAGTGTGACAGTGTGTGGACTGTTACAGACTGCCAGTGAGGGTACAGTGCTACAGGTGTGTGACCTTACAGACGTCAGTGAGAGTACAGTGTGATGTTACGATAGTGCAGTGAGAGTACAGTGTGTGACTGTTACCGAGCCAGTGAGGGTAGTGCTACAGGGTGGTGACTGTTACCGACTGTCAGTGAGGGTACAATGTTACAGGTGTGGACGTTACAAGACTGCCAGTGAGGGTACAGTGCTACAGTGTGTGACCCTTACAGACTGTCAGTGAGAGTACAGTGTTACAGTATGTGTCTGTTACAGACTGTCTGAGAGTATAGTGTTACAGGTGTGTGACGTTACAGACTGTCAGTAAGAGAATGTAGTGTACAGTGTGTAAAAGTTAGACTGTAAGTGAAAAGTGGTACCATGTGAGTGTTAAAAACGTTAGGGTGGAGATGGTTAGTGAGAAGCTGTCAGGTCCCATGTAACACAGCAAGCATACAAGATTTTTAAAAATGCGATGCCCATGCGTTATTTGCTACATGTGCGCACTCCAATATACACTAGTCGTGCCTGCATGCATTTTCAATAACAGATTGGAGAACAGCGCCAATAGAGAGACAACCACTACGATTGCATTATAAAAGTTTATTGGAAACAAATCGAAATTAAATAAGTGGGACCAAGCCTTACAGTGTGTGAACGTTACAGGCTGTCAGTAGGAGAGTACAGAGTTACAGTGTGTGAACGTTACAGGCTGTCAGTAGGAGAGTACAGAGTTACAGTGTGTGAACGTTACAGGCTGTCAGTAGGAGGAGAGTACAGTGTTACAGTGTGTGAACGTTACAGGCTGTCAGTAGGAGGAGTACAGAGTTTACAGTGTGTGAACGTTACAGGCTGTCAGTAGGAGAGTACGTGTGTGGGAAAGTACAGGCTGTCAGTAGGAGAGTACAGTGTTACAGGTGTGAAAGTTACAGGCTGTCAGTAGGAGATACAGTGTTACAGTGTGTGAAAGTTACAGGCTGTCAGTAGGAGAGTACAGAGTTACAGGTTGTGAACGTTTACAGGCTGTCAGAGGAGAGTACAGAGTTACAGGTGTGAACGTTACAGGCTGTCAGTAGGAGAGTACAGTGTTACAGTGTGTGAACGTTACGGCTGTCAGTAGGAGAGTACAGAGTTACAGTGTGTGAACGTTACAGGCTGTCAGTAGGAGAGTACAGTGTTACAGTGTGTGAACGTTACAGGCTGTCAGGGTAGGAGGTACAGTTGTGTGAAAGTTACAGGCTGTCAGTAGGAGGAGATACAGTGTTACAGTGTGTGAAAGTTACAGGCGTAGTAGGAGAGTACAGTGTTACAGTGTGTGAAAGTTACAGGCGTCAGTAGGAGAGTACAGTGTTACAGTGTGTGAAAGTTACAGGCTGTCAGTAGGAGAGTACAGTGTTACAGTGTGTGAACGTTACAGGCTGTCAGTAGGGGAGTACAGAGTTAGTGTGTGAACGTTACAGGCTGTCAGTAGAGAGGACAGTGTTAGGTGTGAACGTTACAGGCTGTCAGTAGGAGAGTACAGTGTTACAGTGTGTGAACGTTACAGGCTGCAGGAGGGAGTACAGAGGTTAGTGTGTGTGACGTTACAGGCTGTCAGTAGGAGAGTACAGTGTTAGGTGGTGAACGTTACAGGCTGTCAGTAGGAGAGTACAGTGTTAGTGTGTGAACGTTACAGGCTGTCAGTAGGAGGTTACAGAGGTGACAGTGTGTGAACGTTACAGGCTGTCAGTAGGAGAGTACAGTGTTACAGTGTGTGAACGTTACAGGCTGTCAGTAGGAGAGTACAGTGTTAGTGTGTGAACGTTACAGGCTGTCAGTAGGAGAGTACAGTGTTAGTGTGTGAACGTTACAGGCTGTCAGTAGGGGAGTAAGTTAGTTAGTGTGTGAACGTTACAGGCTGTCAGTAGGAGAGTACAGAGTACAGTGTGGTAACGTTACAGGCTGTCAGAAGGGCGAGTACAGAGTTACAGTGTGTGTGAACGTTACAGGCTGTCAGTAGGAGAGTACAGTGTTACAGTGTGTGAACGTTACAGGCTGTTAGTAGGAGAGTACAGTGTTAGTGTGTGAACGTTACAGGCTGTCAGTAGGAGAGTACAGAGTTACAGTGTGTGAACGTTACAGGCTGTCAGTAGGAGAGTACAGAGTTACAGTGTGTGAACGTTACAGGCTGTCAGTAGGAGAGTACAGTGTTACAGTGTGTGAACGTTACAGGCTGTCAGTAGGAGAGTACAGAGTTACAGTGTGTGAACGTTACAGGCTGTCAGTAGGAGAGTACAGTGTTAGTGTGTGAAAGTTACAGGCTGTCAGGAGGGGAGACGTGTACAGTGTGTGTGAAGTACAGGCTGTCAGTAGGAGAGTACAGAGTTAGTGTTGAAAGTTACAGGCTGTCAGAGTGGACAGTGTTAAGAGTTAATGATGATGAAGAGATGATGCCCTTTTGCACATTGCTGAGGGCTGATAGAGTCCAGCTGTCCATATATCACTACTGCTGTCTACACTACACAAGTATAATGAAAGGATAGACAGGAATCAATGACTAATAAGCTTTTCTTTAATACTCTCTAATGGTTCCAACTGTTTAAACAGTTTTGGTCACCAATTTCTTGTGTGTGTTCCGATTTAACCGGTGTATGCAGGCTTGCTGGGATGCGTGTACAAGTTTAGAGAGAACACTGGCAAATACTAAATACTTACGGGCATTAACCGACTAACATTCACACACTGTAACGCTCTGTCACTGACTGTCTATCATTCACACACTGTAACGCTCTGTCACTGACTGTCTATCATTCACACACTGTAACGCTCTGTCACTGACTGTCTATCATTCACACACTGTAACGCTCTGTCACTGACTGTCTATCATTCACACACTGTAACGCTCTGTCACTGACTGTCTGTATCATTCACACACTGTAACGCTCCGTCACTTAGTCTGTAACATTCACACACTAAGGCTCTCTTACTGACCGTCTGCATCATTCACACACTGATACAGTGAGTGAGTGTGTTACAGTGTGTGAATGATACAGACGGTCAGTGAGTGAGTGTGTTACATTCACACACTGTAACATACTCACTCACTGACCGTCTGTATCATTCACACACTGTAACGCTCCATCACTTAGTCTGTAACATTCACACACTAAGGCTCTCTTACTGACCGTCTGCATCATTCACACACTGTAACACACTCACTCACTGACTGTCTGTATCATTCACACACTAACGCACCGTCACTTAGTCTGTAACATTCACACACTAAGGCTCTCTTACTGACCGTCTGCATCATTCACACACTGTAACACACTCACTCACTGACTGTCTGTATCATTCACACACTGTAATGCTCCGTCACTTAGTCTAACATTCACACACTAACGCTCTCTTACTGACAGTCTGTAACATTCACACACTGTAAAGCTCAGTCGCTGACCATCTGTACGCTCCTACTGACCGCCTGTAACATTCACACACTATAGGATGCATCATGATAGTCTAACATACACACTGTAACGCTCCGTCACTGTCCGTCTGTAACATACACTGTAACGCTACCATATGTAACATTCACACACTGACACTCTCACTGACAGTCTGCAACATTCCCACACGACAGTCTGCAACATTCCCACACGACAGTCTGCAACATTCCCACACGACAGTCTGCAACATTCCCACACTAACGCTCAGTCACTGACAGTCTGCAACATTCACACACTGTAATGCTCTGACACTGAGAGTCTGCAACATTCACACGCTAACGCTCTGTCACTGTCCGTCTTACATTCACACACTGTAACTTTGTCACTGACAGTAACATTCACACACTAACATGGTCACTGTCCGTCTGTTACATTCAGACACTGTAACTGTCACTGACAGTCAACATTCACACCACAACATGGTCACTGTCCGTCTGTTAATTCACACCTGACGCTCTTCCTGTCAGTATGTAAATATAAATATAGTATGGGGACCCAACATTCTCAACCATCACCGGATTTGGATTGTTGTCCTAAAATGTATTTACAACGTATAAAAACACCGCATTAGCGAGACTGAAGCCAGTGCACCCAGCAAGTATCATCATGACAATACAGAATGGACTTGTTAAAATGTACAAGAAAGGCAAACATTCCGATGTCCCTTTACAATAATAATAGAATCACAGCATAGCCATGTACGGGGAAAACCATTACAGGGGAGGGGGTCCATGGACATCCTACAGCGTTCTAATTTAGTATAGTACAGTACAGTATAGTATTTGAGGTTGATTAAAGGCATACGTCCATCCAGTCCAACCCATCTAGCAATATCCTCATTTCCTGCCTCCTAACTGTTGATCCAGAGGAGGCAAAAAAAAAAACACCAATTTATGAAGGGGGAAAAAATTCCTTCCTGACTCCAAGTGGGCAATGGGCAAATTTCCCTGGACCAACTCTTACTTTATGTATCACTACCAGTAACTGTAACATTCCGGTTTGTAGAAACTCATCCAGCTTTTTTTAAACTGACCAATGAACTGCCAATAAAACGTCCACTGGAAGACAGTTCCTTAGCTTACCGTTCCTCACAGTGACAAACCCTTTCCCAACTCTACTTTATGTATCATCCCAGTAACTTGTAACATTCCTTGTTTGTGAAAAATCATCCAGCTTTTTATTAAACTGACCAATGAACCTGCCAAAAACACGTCACGGAAGACATTTCTATAGCTTACCGTCTCACAGTGACAAACCCTTTCCCAATCTACTTTATATATCAAACCAGTAACTTGTAAACATTCCTTTTTGTAGAAACTCATCCAGCTTTTTATTCATAATGACCCCACCATATGAATCCCTGGCGCACTAGTTTTTTTCCCTCATCACTTCACCCTGTCTTTTCCCATACTGGAAGACAGTTCCTATAGGCTTCACCTAACGCGTACTGCTCTTAACAGTGCCACTTAAGACCCTTTCCATACTTTAATTCTACAGCTGACTTATATGTCCCCCCACCACTTTTGCTCCCTCTTTCTCCTTTTCGAAACTCATCCAGTCTTTTATTAAATATCACTTGACCTAATTTTGATCTCCCGCCCTTCCCATAACTCCTACAACGTCCACACTGGACAGACGTTCCATAGCTTTACCGTTCTCACAGTGACACAAACCCTTCCCACTTAACTTTATGTTCAATAACTCAGTAACTTGTAACATTCTCTGTTGTAGAAACTCATTCAGCTTTTATTCTTGAACATCCTGCCTCGTACCCTAAGGAACCTGCCAACCGCCAAGACAAAGTTCCCCCTCCCTTCCCACACCCCCTTTCTGGGAAGACAGTTCCATAGCTTTTTACCGTTCTCACAGTGACAAAACCCTTCCAACTCTAATTTATGTATCAATACCAGTAACTTGTAACATTCCTTGTTTGTAGAAACTTCCAAGCTTTTATAAACGACCAATGAACCTGCCATAACAACGTCCACGGAAGACAGTTCCATAGCCTTTCACCGTCTCACAGTGCAAAACCCTTTCCCACTCTACTTTATGTATCAATCAGTAACTTGTAACATTCTTGTTGTGAAAACTCATCCAGCTTTTATTAAACTGACCAATGAACCTGCCATAACAACGTCCTACTGGAAGACAGTCCAAGCTTACCGTTTACTCACAGTGAAAACCTTTCCCAACTCTTACTTTATGTATCAATCCCAGTAACTTGTAACATCCTTGTTTGTAGAAAACTTCATCCAGCTTTTTATAATATGAGTAACATACTCACTCACTGACCGTCTGTATCATTCACACACTGTAACGCTCCATCACTTAGTCTGTAACATTCACACACTAAGGCTCTCTTACTGACCGTCTGCATCATTCACACACTGATACAGTGAGTGAGTGTGTTACAGTGTGTGAATGATACAGACGGTCAGTGAGTGAGTGTGTTACAGTGTGTGAATGATACAGACGGTCAGTGAGTGAGTGTGTTACATTCACACACTGTAACATACTCACTCACTGACCGTCTGTATCATTCACACACTGTAACACGGTGGAACGTTACAGGCTGTCAGTAGGAGAGTACGTGTGTAGTGTGTGAAACGTTACAGGCTGTCAGTAGGGGAGTACAGAGTTAGTGTGTGAACGTTACAGGCTGTCAGTAGGAGAGTACAGAGTTACAGTGTGTGAACGTTACAGGCTGTCAGAAGGGCGAGTACAGAGTTACAGTGTGTGAACGTTACAGGCTGTCAGGAGGGAGATACAGTTGTTACAGGTGTGTGAACGTTACAGGCTGTCAGTAGGAGAGTACAGTGTTAGTGTGTGAACGTTACAGGCTGTCAGTAGGAGAGTACAGAGTTACAGTGTGTGAACGTTACAGGCTGTCAGTAGGAGAGTACAGAGTTACAGTGTGTGAACGTTACAGGCTTGTCAGTAGGAGAGTACCGTGTACAGTGTGGTGAACGTTACAGGCTGTCAGTAGGAGAGTACGAGTTACAGGGTGTGAACGTTACAGGCTGTCAGTAGGAGAGTACAGTGTTGTGTGTGAAAGTTACGGCTGTCAGGAGGGGAGACAGTGTTACAGTGGTGTGAACGTTACAGGCTGTCAGTAGGAGAGTACAGAGTTAGTGTGTGAAAGTTACAGGCTGTCAGATGTGGACAGTGTTAAGAGTTAATGAATGATGAATGATGCCCTTTTTGCACATTGCTGAGGCTGATAGAGTCCAGTCTGTCCATATATCACTACTGCTGTCTACACTACACAAGTATAATGAAAGGATAGACAGGAATCAATGACTATAAGCTTTTCTTAATACTCTCTAATGGTTCAAAGTTTTAAACAGTTTGGTCACCAATTCTTGTGTGTTTCCGATTAACCGGTGTAGGGCTTGCTGGTGCGTGCGTGTACAAGTTTAGAGAGAACACTGGCAAACTAAATACTTACGGGCATTAACCGACTAACATTCACACACGTAACGCTCTGTCACTGACTGTCTATCATTCACACAATGTAACGCTCTGTCACTGATGTCTATCATTCACACACTGTAACGCTCTGTCCGACTGGTATCATTACACACTGTAACGCTCGTCATCGACTGTCTATCATACACACTGTAACGCTCTGTCACTGCTGTCTGTATCATTCACACACTGTACGCTCCGTCACTTAGTCTGGTAACATTCACACACTAAGGCTCTCTACTGACCGTCTGCATATTCACACACTGATACGTGAGTGAGTGTGTTACAGTGTGTGAATGATACAGACGGTCAGTGAGTGAGTGTGTTACATTCAACACACTGTAAATACTCACTCAGTGACCGTCGTCTATCACAAATGTAACGCTCCATCACTTAGTCTGAACATTACACACTAAGGCTCTCTTACTGACCCTGCATCATTCACACACTGTAACACACTCACTCACTGACTGTTGTATCATTCACCACTAACGCACCGTCACTTAGTCTGTAACATTCACACACTAAGGCTCTCTACTGACGTCGCTTCATTCACACACTGTAAAACACTCACTCACTGACTGTCTGTATCATTCACACACTGTAATGCTCCGTCACTTAGTCTAACATTCACACACTAACTCTCTTTACTGATCTGTAACATTCACACACTGTAAAGCTCAGTCGCTGACCATCTGTACGCTGTCACGACCGCCTGTAACATTCACACCTATAGGATGCATCATGATAGTCTAACATTTAACACTGTAACGCTCGTCACTGTCCGTCTGTAACATACATGCTACATCTAACACATCTCCATATTAAATTTTCAACTAATTTCAAGCCATTCTCACCACAACACTACATTGTAAATCACCAAATCTTAGCCATTACATTCTCTCATTTCAATTCATTCCACTACACAGTGTTCTACCAACGCTCTCAGTTCTTCGTACAGTAGTTTTATATCACAATCTCCTTTCATTTTTTACTTCCAATGAACCTGCCATTACAACGTCCACTGGAAGACAGTTCCATAGCTTTACCGTTCTCACAGTGAAAACCCTTTCCCAACTCTACTTTATGTATCAATCCCAGTAACTTGTAACATTCCTTGTTTGTAGAAACTCATCCAGCTTTTTATTAAACTGACCAATGAACCTGCCATAACAACGTCCACTGGAAGACAGTTCCATAGCTTTACCGTTCTCACAGTGACAAACCCTTTCCGAGCTTGAAGCCTAAACCTTTTTTCTTCAAGTCTTATGGGATGTCCACGTGTCCTCTGACATGTTCTATTGGTGAACAATGCCCCAGATAGTTTATTGTATGGCCGTTAATGTATTTATACACAGTAATCATATCCCCACGCAAGCGCCTTTTCTCCAGCGTACAGAATTGTAACTTATCCAGGCTCTCTTCATATTCAAGCTCCCCCAATCCCCTTATTAATTTAGTTGCTCTTCTCTAAACCCTTTCCATTTCTAATATGTCCTTTTTGTATATAGGATTCCAAAATTGCACTGCATATTCCAAATGAGGCCTTACCAATGCTTTGTAAAGAGGGAGAATAACATTTTCCTCCCTTGAATCCATAGCTCAGTCTACATGTAAAATCTTGTGTTAATTGCTCTGTCTTGTAGCTCTTAACACACACATCTAATCTTTTTAATTTACCCACTGAAGTTTAACCAGTGTTACATGTGTTAAATTGACCCCCTGTAAATAATATGACCCCCTGTAAATAATAACTATGATACAATGGGGAAAATGTGAGTAATTTGCAATATTTCACTGCAGTGTGACAACCTTCAGTTGTTGTTTGTAATGAGAGTTGCAGACACTGGGTTTACAACTTTATTAACATATCATAGGATATCATATTCCAACTACACATGGCAAGAATGGACAATAAACGTCCCCATGACAATACAGAAGAAATTCTGAAAAAAAAACTGGAATATGCTTATTAAAGGATAAGTTCACCCTAAAACACCTCTTTCCTTATTTAAAGGTCTTGTCTTTCCATGTGTTTCCCTAACCAAAGATAAAAAGTAACATTTTACCCCGTCCCCTAGCTCAGTGATCTCAGACATGCTCAGTGAGATTAACTCGGGAGACTGAGGTTTATCTTCTGTTAGGACATACATCATTTTAAAGGGCATGTCCACCCCCAAAACTATAATCCCCCCAACTACTGGCCCCACCATGTAGTGTAGTTTAATCCTTACCTCACATCCCAGCTCCATAGGGTTCTCCTGTAGTCCCCCCCCAAAGTCCCAAAAAATGACTACCAGGAGGCTAGCAGAGTCCATATAGGACACTGCCTGCTAGCTGGCCTCTAAAATGTGTGCTGGATTGAAGCATGCTCAACACACGCAAATCAGAGTAAGTGCTCGTACATGTATATTCAATTATAATAGATTAAAGATGAGGCAAATTAATTTTATTCATTAAAGTGTCCCTTTACCACTCCTGTAGTTATATATAGGAGGATTCAAGGAAAAGCTTTTAGAGCCAAGCATAACACATACATTCACATAATAACTGACAACCAGTTATACCTATATAAGATCAGTTAGAAACATTGCAGTGTGAGCTGTTATTGCGACAACAAAATAATTATAATAAAAAACAAAAGTCTTTAAAGTTGAATGTGACCGAATTGTATTGGTCCTGTTTCAGAGACTAGCATAAGAAACAAGCATTTATTTTAATACTTTATAAATAGGTGTATTTATTTCAACAAAGATAGTTCAGAGTGTAAAACACTAGATATCAATTGGTGCTCCCCGCCACGTTTAACATTACATTCTCGTAGTCGGCAAAATTAAAACAATGGCAATAATTAAAGTTGCCAAAAAGTGTAACTTACAATGTTTAAAGTTTTATCAAATCACCAGTTTCCTGTGCTCTCTGTAAGCAGACTCACCTACGCAACACTTCAATCCACACTAAGTTGGCATGAGGCTGATAGAGTCCAGTCTGTCCTATATCACTACTGCGTCTACACTACACAAGTATACAATGAAAGGATAGACAGGAATCAATGACTAATAAGCTTTTCTTTAATACTCTCTAATGGTTCCAAACTGTTTTAAAACAGTTTGGCACCACAATTTCTGGTGTGTGTTCCGATTTAAACCGGTGTATGCAGGCTGCTTGGGAGCGTGTACAGTTTGAGAGAACATGGCAAACTAAATACTTACGGGCATTAACCGACTAACATTCACACACTGTAACGCTCTGTCACTGACTGTCTATCATTCACACACTGTAACGCTCTGTCACTGACTGTCTATCATTCACACACTGTAACGCTCTGTCACTGACTGTCTATCATTCACACACTGTAACGCTCTGTCACTGACTGTCTATCATTCACACACCTGTAACGCTCTGTCACTGACTGTCTGTATCATCACACACTGTAACGCTCCTCACTTAGTCTGTAACATCACACCACTAAGGCTCTCTTACTGACCGTCTGCATCATTCCACACCTGATACAGTGAGTGAGTTGTGTTACAGTGGTGTAGAATGATACAGACGGTCAGTGAGTTGTGTGTTTACATTCACACACTGTAACATACTCACTCACTGACCGTCTGTATCATTCACACACTGTAACGCTCCATCACTTATCTGTAACATTCACACACTAAGGCCTCTCTTACTGACCGCTGCATCATTCACACACTGTAACACACTCACTCACTGACTGTCTGTATCATTCACACACTAACGCACCGTCACTTAGTTCTGTAACATTCACACACTAAGGCTCTCTTACTGACCGTCTGCATCTTCACACACTGTACACACATCACTCCTGACTGTCTGTATCATTCACACACTGTAATGCTCCGTCACTTAGTCTAACATTCACACACTAACGCTCTCTTACTGACAGTCTGTAACATTCACACACTGTAAAGCTCAGTCGCTGACCATCTGTAACGCTCCGTCACTGACCGCCTGTAACATTCACACACTATAAGGATGCATCACTGATAGTCTAACATTTACACACTGTAACGCTCCGTCACTGTCCGTCTGTAACATACACTGTAACGCTACCATATGTAACATTCACACACTGACACTCTCACTGACAGTCTGCAACATTCCCACACGACAGTCTGCAACATTCCCCACACACATCTGCAACATTCCCCACCGACAGTCGCAAACATTCCCACACTAACGCTCAGTCACTGACAGTCTGCAACATTCACACACTGTAATGCTCTGACACTGAGAGTCTGCAACATTCACACGCTAACGCTCTGTCACTGTCCGTCTTACATTCACACACTGTAACTTTGTCACTGACAGTAACATTCACACACTAACATGGTCACTGTCCGTCTGTTACATTCAGACACTGTAACTGTCACTGACAGTCTAACATTCACACACTAACATGGTCACTGTCCGTCTGTTACATTCACACACTGACGCTCTTCCCTGTCAGTAGTACGAATATAAATATTAGTATGGGACCCAACAATTCTCAACCATCACCCAGGATTTGGACTTGTTGTCCTAAAAATGTATTTACAACGTATAAAACACCGCATTAGCGAGACTGAAGCCAGTGCACCCAGCAAGTATCATCATGACAATACAGAATGGACTTGTTAAAATGTACAAGAAAAGGCAAAACATTCCGACTGTCCCTTTACAATTAATAATAGAATCACAGCATAGCCATGTACGTGGGAAAACCATTACAGGGGAGGGGGTCCATGGACATCCTACAAGCGTTCTAATTTGTTAGTACAGTACAGTATAGTATTTGAGGTTGATTAAAGGCATACGTCCATCCAGTCCACCCATCTAGCATATCCTCATTTCCTGCCTAACTGTTGATCCAGAGGAAGGCAAAAAAAAAAACACCAAATTTATGAAGGGGGAAAAATTCCTTCCTGACTCCAGTGGCAATGGGAAATTTCCTGGACCAACTTACTTTATTATCGCATACCAGTAACTTGTAACCATTCCTTGTGTTGTAGAAACTCATCCAGCTTTTTTATTAAACTGACCAATGAACCTGCATCACGTCCACTGGAAGACAGTTCCATAGCTTTACCGTTCTCACAGTGACCAACCCTTTCCCAACTCTACTTTTGTATCAATCCCAGTTAACTTGTAACATTCCTTGTTTGTAAACTCATCCAGCTTTTTATTAAACTGACCAATGAACCTGCCATAACAACGTCCACTGAAGACGTTCTAATAGCTTTACCACTTATACCGTTCCACAGTGACACCCTTTCCCAAACTCTACTTTATATATCAATACCATAACTTACATTCTTGTTTGAGAAACTCATCCTGCTTTTTATTAAACGACCAATGAACCTGCCATAACAACAACGTCCACTGGAAGACCGTTCTATAGCTTTACCGTTCTCACAGTACAAAAACCCTTTCCCAACTTACTTTTATATCAATACCTTAACTTTACCATTCCTTTTTGTAGAAACTCATCCAGCTTTTTATTAACTGACCATGAACCGGCATAACAACGTCCACTGGAGACAGTTCCATAGCTTTACCGTTCTCACAGTGACAAACCCTTTCCCACTCTACTTTATGTAATCAATCCCAGTAACTTGTACATCCTTTTTTAGAAACTCATCCACTTTTTATAAACTGACCAATGAACCTGCCATAACAACGTCCACTGGAAGACAGTTCCATAGCTTTATTACCCGTTCTCACCAGTGACAAACCCTTTCCCAACTCTACTTTAATGTATCAATACCAGTAACTTGTAACATTCCTTGTTTGTAGAAACTCATAACAGCTTTTTTATAAACTGACCAATGAACCTGCCATACACACGTCCACGGAAGAACAGTCTCATAGCTTTACCGTTCTCACAGTGACAAACCCTTTCCCAACTCTACTTTATGTATCAATACAGTAACTTGTAACATTCCTTGTTTGTAGAAACCTCATCCGCTTTTTATTAAACTGACCAATGAACCTGCCATAACAACGTCCACTGGAAGACAGTTCCAAGCTTACCGTTCTCACATAAAACCCTTTCCCAACTCTACTTTATGTATCAATCCCAGTAACTGGTAACATTCCTTGTTTGTAAAACTCATCCGCTTTTTATAAACTGACCAATGAACCTGCCATACAACGTCCACTTGGAGACAGTTCCATAGCTTTATCGTTCTCACAGTGAAAACCCTTCCCAACTCTACTTTATGTATCAATCCCAGTAACTTGTAACATTCCTTGTTTGTAGAAACTCATCCAGCTTTTTATTAAACTACCAATGAACCTGCCATAACAACGTCCACTGGAAGACAGTTCCATAGCTTTACCGTTCTCACAGTGACAAACCCTTTCCGAGCTTGAAGCCTAAACCTTTTTCTTCAAGTCTTATGGATTCCACTGTCCTCTGACATGTCAATTGGTGAACAATGCCCCAGATGTTTATTGTATGGCCGTTAATGTATTTATACACAGTAATCATATCCCCACGCAAGCGCCTTTTCTCCAGCGTACAGAATTGTAACCTTATCCAGGCTCTCTTCATATTCAAGCTCCCCCCATCCCCTTATTAATTTAGTTGCTCTTCTCTAAACCCTTTCCTTTCTAATATGTCCTTTTTGTATTATGATCACAAATTGCACTGCTATTCCAAATGAGGCCTTACCAATGCTTGTAAAGAGGGAGAATAACATTTTCCTCCCTTGATCCATAGCTCAGTCTACATGTAAAATCTTGTGTTTAGCTCTGTCTTGTGCTCTTAACAACACATCTAATCTTTTTAATTTACCCACTGAAGTTAAAACCAGTGTTACATGTGTTAAATTGACCCCTGTAAATAATATGACCCCCTGTAAAAATACCTATGATACAATGGGGAAAATGTGAGTAATTTGCAATATTTCACTGCAGTGTGACAACCTTCAGTTGTTGTTTGTAATGAGAGTTGCAGACACTGGGTTTACAACTTTATAACATATCATAGGAATATCATATTCCACTACACATGGCAAGAAATGGACAATAAACGTCCCCATGACAATACAGAGAGAATTCTGAAAAAAAAAACTGGAATATGCTTATTAAAGGATAATTTCACCCTAAAACACCTCTTTCCTATTTAAAGGTCTTTGTCTTTCCATGTGTTTCCCTAACCAAAGATAAAAAGTAACATTTTACCCCGTCCCCTAGCTCAGTGATCTCAGACATGCTCAGTGAGATTAACTCGGGAGAACTGAGGTTTATCTTCTGTTGACATACAATTCATTTTTCAAATAAGGGCATGTCCACCCCCAAACTATAATCCCCCCAACTACTGGCCCACCATAGTGGTAGTTTAATCCTTACCTCACATCCCAGCTCCATAGGGTTCTCCTGTAGTCCCCCCCCAAAGTCCCAAAAAATGACTACCAGGAGGCTAGCAAGTCCATATAGACACTGCCTGCTAGCTGGCCTCAGTATATTTTTTGCCATGCGTACTGCAGCCTTCTCCCCCCTCCCCCTCCCTCCCTCTCGTTCTACTATCCCTCCCCTAGCTCAATCCCCCTTAATATTGTGCTCCCCATGTCTCCAGCCCCAACCGCATATTTTTTTTTTTAGAAAGCTCCCCAACTTACCTCTCTCTTTCCTCGGCGAAGTGAGCGCCGGCAGCCGCGTCTGTGATTGGCTGCCGCTCAGCCAATCACAGACGCGGCTGCCGGTCCCGCCCTCTGCTTGCATTTCCTTGCAGCAGAGGGCCGGGAGCGCGGCGGAGGATCGAGGGGAGGTAAGTAGAGTTTGGGGGGCTTTCTAAAAAAAAATTATAGGTTGGGGCTGGGAGCCCAGGGGGGACCTTATATGAAAAAATTTTATTTAGGGTGGACTAGCCTTTAATCAGCAGCTTCTGATATTTCAGTCAAGGAAAATTGTTTTAGGGGTGAACTTACACGTTCACCATAAAAAAAGTCCAGAATTCACCAAAGAAAGTGTTAAGCAAACGCAATGCTGCTATCAGCTGAATCTACAGACCCGCAAACGCTGGAACTGCCAAAACTAGAGGTTTTCAGTTCAATCCAGACAAGAGGAATGTGATCAGTGGGATAAAGTGCCACTCACGTGCCAAAATCGCCAGCCCCACTATCTGATTACCACATAAAAAAAAAATGAAGAATAAGTCTTAGACATGCTGTGTATATAAAAAACGAGTCTGCGCAAATGTTAAATACAGTAAAAAAAAAAAAAAAAAAACGGTGCACGTGACAGCGTCAATCCCCCGACAGGTATGCTGCCCGACATGTCAATCCTCACGTAAGGTAGTGCGCCGACAGCTGTCAATCCCCACGAAGGTAGTGCGCCCGACAGTGTCAACCCCACGAAGGTAGTGCGCCCGACAGCTGTCAATCCCACGAAGGTAGTGCGCCGACAGCTGTCAATCCCCACGAAGGTAGTTGCGCCCGACAGCTGTCAATCCCCACGAAGGTAGTGCGCCCGACAGCTGTCAATCCCCACAAAGGTAGTGCGCCCGACAGCTGTCAATCCCCACAAAGGTAGTGCGCCCGACAGCTGTCAATCCCCACAAAGGTAGTGCGCCCGACAGCTGTCAATCCCCACAAAGGTAGTGCGCCCGACAGCTGTCAATCCCTACAAAGGTAGTGCGCCCGACAGCTGTCAATCCCTACAAAGGTAGTGCGCCCGACAGCTGTCAATCCCTACAAAGGTAGTGCGGCAGACAGCTGTCAATCCCTATAAAGGTAGTGCGCCAGACAGCTGTCAATCCCTATAAAAGTAGTGCGCCAGACTGCTGTCAAACCCTACAAAGGTAGTGCGCCAGACAGCTGTCAATCCCTATAAAAGTAGTGCACCAGACTGCTGTCAATCCCTATAAAAGTAGTGCGCCAGACTGCTGTCAATCCCTATAAAAGTAGTGCGCCAGACTGCTGTCAATCCCTATAAAAGTAGTGCGCCAGACTGCTGTCAATCCCTATAAAAGTAGTGCGCCCGACTGCTGTCAATCCCTATAAAGGTAGTGCGCCAGACAGCTGTCAATCCCTAAAAAGGTAGTGCACCCAACAGCTGTCAATCCCTATAAAGGTAGCATGCTGGAAAGCTGTCAATCCCAAGAGATAGCACACCAGACAGCTATCAATCCCCATAAGGTAGCGCGCGTAAGGCTGTCAATCCCCATGAAAGTAGCACACACCACAGTAGTCAATCACCACTAAGGTAGCCACAAAACACAATTGTAAATCAACAAACAGCTGTCAATCTTTTAGAAGGTAGCACACACCCATAACTCTCAATCACTAAAAAGGAAACGCACGTACAACTGTCAATCACCGCAAAGGTGAGACACACCACAGCTGTCAATCACCATCAAGTAAGCACACACAACTGTCACTCACCATAAATGTAGCACACACCACAGCTGTCAATCACCACAAGTAATGTGCGGTACACCTGTTCAATCACTACAAAAGTATTGCACAACACCCTACAATTATTTTACCATACAAACATTGTGGCTGCCATAACGATCACTCACAGTAAGATAAACAAGGCCAGCAGTCTAGTTAAACTGTATGTACCTGCCATTTATTACAGTCATAATAAAAATCTGTTCATGGTTTCCAGATATCAACGTTTTTTCCACGATCGCGTCTAATCGTAACACAGATGTTAACGCTGCCAACCATTTTACCAAAAGCGTAAGCCGCGGAGTTATGACATCACGGCCCCTCCCCGGACGATTCTCTAGTAATAAATACCAGATGTTGCCTGATGTCGCTAAGAGCCAATAACTTTGCTGTCACTGTCAGGTCACTGAATCCTCTGCTCCAGCTGTCTCGAGCCCTGCAGCTAGTGATGTCACCACACATCATAACACAGAGGTAAAAATGGCTGCCCTGCAGCATCAAACCCTCCATCCGAGCTAGGAGTGTATACACCCTGCGCTGGTGTGATGGAAATGCCTGGCGGATTGGTACCTTATCACACGGTGGCGCACCAGTCTCACAAGCTGTACCAACCCCCCCCATCAGCCATAATCAATACAAGGCATGAGAGGCCTGTCAACAGCCGTACCTGTTTAAACATTCCCGTCGGACGCCCCACGGACGCCATTCTGTTCTCAGGAGAGGGAGACCAGCTTGTTTACCTCTTGGATTCGGTGTCCGGCCCCCAGAGAGGATCTCTCTGCTCTGTTTACACTGAGGAGGGTTGGGACTAGCAGTGAGTGAAAACCCCTGCATCTCTACATGGAGAAGGGAGGGGGAAGGGAGCGAGCAGGGGGAGGAGGAGGAGGGCTGGGGGGAAGGGGTGGAGGAGTATTCCCAGGAACCTGTGCCTTGTAGGAAGGGATTAACCCCTTCCTTGAAATGTTTAGATAGTGACAGATGGAAGAAAGGGGCCCGGCACACGGGGCCAGCGCATCTTTTTGCTCAAGCGCATTCTCTGCAAACCCGAGCGGGAAAAGTAGCGCGCGTAACGAGACGTGTTTCCCAATGTTCCGTGTAACATACAAAAAGGACCCTTTAAAACTTCCATTTCCCTGCGTGGGCGATCCTTGCTACTATAACCTCCACCGCAGTCCTAGTCACCAGCAGGCTCTACCCCTGGCACCTCACTGCCAGGTTATCAAGAACATTAAAACGTGGAAGGGTTAAAACCAACATTTCCTACAAATGACACAAGAATTAAATAGCCACATTGCCAAATCTTCCAGCCCTGTAGTCGTTTACATTGACGAAGCTGTAAGTACCAGAGCCTTTCCTTATCCTCCCAGGTGCTGTCACAGTCTAACGCCAATTGCCCTAGGAACCCTGTTTACCAAGCCTTGCACGGTAAAAGGGGACGGACAGCCTCACATTCCACGGAAAGCTCATTTGCACCATACGCTTCCTGGATCTACTAAGCAGACAAAGGTCTATTGTACTAGTTCAGTACCTTAAACCCTGAGCAGTCTGGCACACAGAGAGGACCCAACCAGCACACTATTTATTTTAATGCCCTGATGTAAATGAAAATGGTGGGGAGAGAATTGCACAGCTTTTCAGCTCTATACCTGCAACAAGCTTTTTTCACTTGGTCTCCGTCACATTCCGATTTTTTTTATAGATTTGACACCTTCCCGCTGATATTTCAGATATAAATAGCGGCATTAAAACGAGTAACTTCACATGCTGCAACTGCAAAGATTAGGTAAGTGACATGTGTTCATTTCACTTTCGGAAATGGTATCACATTGAAAAAACTATTAAAAGGGCAAGATTCTTAACTTTACTTACAACAATTGGTGCGTGTATGAACGTATGGTCAGGCATCATGAATGAATCATGGCAGATTAGTCTCCTATGGACTGTCTGTCTGTCTGTTTATCTAGCCTTACATCCGGGTGTACCTAGGTTTTTGACACCTGAAATTTTAAAGCCGCCTATCAGCAGACGGGTGGTGGCATGTGACGTGTGTGTGGCTTGTGGAGGTGGGTGTGGTGGCTGACTAACACTGATTGGTGACCAGAGGCGTGACTTACAACAGATTGTTGGACTGTTGCTGAAATGCAGTATTGCAGGACGGAGGATTTTTTTTGCCTTTTGATTGTTTAGTAGAGGCGCCACCCTGAGCAATGTTTTCAGATTGCTTCATGGTAAGGGCGCCCCCTGCTTACAGCACAAATACCTAGACAACTTCTCTCAGCAGAAACAAGCAGTTCCTTCT
Source organism: Hymenochirus boettgeri (assembly GCA_019447015.1). Classification (NCBI taxonomy): domain Eukaryota; kingdom Metazoa; phylum Chordata; class Amphibia; order Anura; family Pipidae; genus Hymenochirus; species Hymenochirus boettgeri. The sequence continues at coordinate 227,802 of JAACNH010000109.1, forward strand.
ATCTGCACATTTCTTAGAATTTCATGCTGCCATAACTGACTAGATAAATACAAAAAGTAACCATTGCAGTTTATTTCCCAGACAGCATGAATGGCAGAAAGAAATGTCAAGCAATAAAAATAAAAATGAACACTAACTTTACAGAACTATTCAAAACATAACATTAGCCTACTAACCCACCAGAGACAATGAGGAGCTTTATACTGCAAATTTTATTCTGCAAGACTTCGCCGTGATTTTAAAAAAAACTTTCCCCCTTTTTTTCGCCATATTTATAACCTTTTAGCCAAGTGTTCCACCAAGCTAATTTAGGCGTGCAATGGCTGTCATTTCGCAAGTGGGGAAGCATCAGAACTTTCCGTGGACCAGCTTATTGCCATAGGAGAAAAGTGGTAGCAATATTTTCGTATATCATCCAAAAAAGAGCAGGGGGTGTGCCGTCGACCAATGTCAGTCCGGTCGCTCCGATCGGGTGTTTTGGTAAATCTAGCCTGATCATGTCATCCTCCTATAGACTGCAAAATCAGTCGCAGCAACAGTGATTAATTAATAATAATTGACAAAAATAGCGCAGATCTAATTTTCCCCACATGGATACTTTTTCATGCCACCCGCTGGAAATATTTTTTTTTGGAAGATCACTGAAAGGCGGAAATTACACAGTGAAAAGTAGCAATATAACACACTGAAAATATGGCAAAAAGCAGGTTGACGCAGTCAATTAGACAAGAGAATTCAGAACATTTCCTATACCAGATCAGGGCATATGGTGGATAACACTCCCTGAACAAATGTATTTGCTAGTTAAAAATAGCATAAAACACGTGCAGGAGATTCAATAAAAGTTCTTATCGGTAAAAATGGTGCTAATTTTGCCCCAACCATCAGATGTTATTTACCATTTGAAAGCTAACATCTGATTGGGTTGGGGCAAAATTAGCACCATTTTTACCGATAAGAACTTTATTGAACCTCCGGTGTTCTTGCACAATAGATTAGAGGGTAAAATTCTCTATTCGGTTGATAGGGTAACATATCATGGATAATTTTCAACATATGGTCATTTTAAAACCAGTTACATTAATAGGATAACACACCAAAAAGCTGTTCAAGCAGCAGTCAGTAATGGAACCATCCAGGCTAGAAAAGTCCCCATAGATATATTAACGCCACTTCAGAACTTTTCAACACATTATAAATATCACTGCGAGTTTTTGCCACATTTAACGCTATGAAAAATGCCTCAACGATGTTTGGTTAAAATGCTGGCGAAACGTCAAAAAATGCAGCAAAAGCTTAAAAGTGTCAAAAAAAAATGTGAAATTTCCCCCTCTAATAAATAGTCGTTAAATAAAAAACGTGTGAAAATAAGCACCGACATTCTCTTTCACTGCTTTATAAATTTCCTTTTAGACAGAGGCCGGACTATGTCTGGAAGTGCTTTTCGTGCACCTGTCCATTTGCGATCCTCGCAATAGTCCGTTAACGGAGCACATTTAAACTTTTCTTCCCTACAAAGACAAGGCATGTCCCCCCTTTTATTTTTTTCTGTAGTGTAGGGCTCCCCACCCCAACCGCTAAAAACTCCCCCGATCACTACTTACTTTGCCTCTCTCCTGAGGATGCGGCTTCCGGCTGTACAGAACTTCGGAGGAAAGAGGCAAAGTAGTTTAGATGGACTGGGAGTTTTTAGACGAATAACTATGGCGGTTGGGGGAGGGAGCCCTACGCTACAGAAAAGGGGTTTGTAGCTAGGAGGAGGCTGCACTGAGGCATGTGCAAATTCTCTGGAGGAGAGAAGGAGGCAGAGTCCTATATGGACTCGGCCAGGCTCCTGGTGGTCAATTTCTGGACTTTGGAGAGACATTACAGGAGAACCATTTGGAGCGGAGATAAGGTAAGGATTTTACTACACTACAGTGGGGCCAGTAATGGGTTAAAATTAGTTTGGGGGGGGGGCATGCCCTTTAAAATTGTATAAAAAAATGACTTTGCGCATATTAATCTATAAATAAATACATGTAAATAGCACTTACTCTGAGGTTGCATTGTTGCTGCATGCCTTCATACAATACATGTTTGCTCAGACTGACACGCTGACCTGACTATTTTCCGCCACACCAACTGTCAATACAGCTATACCAGCACACCAACTGTCAATACAGTATACACACACAAATGTCAAACTATCCCAGCTACAGCAAAAACTGCTTACAGAAATGCTAAAATGCAAGATGTTTTTAGATTGGATATCTAATGAATAGGGGGCAGATAACCAAGAAAAATGGTACAGTGATAGTTGGGATAATTATGGTTTTCCACTAATGGGCACAACATGGAAGCAGTCTAGTCACAGCACACAGACATCCAGCTCTATATAGAAAAAACTTTAGGATGTTCTGGGGAGGAGTACTTTAAGAATAATAGTAACAGAAATTGGTGTTACTTGCCCTTTAAGTTCGAACATGTGGACATAAACTACTAAAGGTTATTGGGATTGTAACACTGACTGATACTTTGATGGACAGTTGTGTTTGTAGATGTACCTAACATATCGTTCGACATTCAATTTGATTGGTGATTATTGTCTAATGTCGTCATTGTCAGCTTACATGACATTGTAATTTAATTGTAATCAATTTTAATTGAGACTTCACTCGAAACCGACTGGTCGGAGGTTTACACACTGGTCGGGACACTTTGATGGGACGGCCAATACATCTCTACCCCAACACGTCTGCTTCAGTGCTAACACCCGACTTATCGAAACAGAATCATCATTAACACATTCTTACAGGCAGCCAAATGTTTTGATACCCAAACATTGGGTATTTACAAGGGGGGAGGGAGAGGAAAACGGGAAGGAGAGGAGAGGCTGCTCTGAGCAAATGTCAAAATCCTCTGAGAGGAAGCCTCAGAGGTGAAAACAATTTCCCTCCTGCACTGCTCTTGGGGCAGTTTTAGAGACTTTACAGGAGAACTATTTAGAGCAGGGATGTAAGGTAAGGATTTTATACACTACAGAGTGGGGCCAGTATGGGGTTAAATTCTAGTTTTGGGGGTGGACGATGCCCTTAAGTTTGATATTTAATTTTGATATTTTAATTCCATTAATTATTTTCCTTTGGTTATAATTGTGTGTCAATTACGTATATACTTTTGCATGACATAAAATGTTTAAGATGAAAAAAGAATTTTAAAGGGCATGTCCACCCCCAAAACTATAATCCCCCCAACTACTGGCCCCACCATGTAGTGTAGTTTAATCCTTACCTCACATCCCAGCTCCATAGGGTTCTCCTGTAGTCCCCCCCCAAAGTCCCAAAAAATGACTACCAGGAGGCTAGCAGAGTCCATATAGGACACTGCCTGCTAGCTGGCCTCAGGTAGATTTTTGCCATGCGTACTGCAGCCCTTCTCCCCCCTCCCTCCCCCTCCCTCTCGTTCTACTATCCCTCCCCCTAGCTCAAATCCCCCTTAATATTGTGCTCCCCCATGTCTCCCAGCCCCAACCGCATAATTTTTTTTTTAGGAAAGCTCCCCAAACTTACCTCTCCTCTTTCCTCCGGCGAAGTGAGCTGCCGGCAGCCGCGTCTGTGATTGGCTGCCGCTCAGCCAATCACAGACGCGGCTGCCGGTCCCGCCCCTCTGCTTGCATTTCCTTGCAAGCAGAGGGCCGGGAGCGCGGCGGAGGATCGAGGGGAGGTAAGTAGAGTTTGGGGGGCTTTCTAAAAAAAAAATTATAGTGGTTGGGGCTGGGAGCCCAGGGGGGACCTTATATGAAAAAATTTTATTTAGGGTGGACATAGCCTTTAATCAGCAGCTTCTGATATTTCAGTCAAGGAAAATTGTTTTAGGGTGAACTTACACGTTCACCATAAAAAAAAGTCCAGAATTCACCAAAGAAAGTGTTAAAGCAACAGCAATGCTGCTATCAGCTGAATCTACAGACCCGCAAACACGCTGGAACTGCCAGAAACTAGAGGTTTTCAGTTCAATCCAGACAAGAGGAATGTGATCAGTGGGATAAAGTGCACTCACGTGCCAAAATCGCCAGCCCCACTATCTGATTACCACAATAAAAAAAATGAAGAAATAAGTCTTAGACATGCTGTGTATATAAAAAACGAGTCTGCGCAAATGTTAAATACAGTAAAAAAAAAAAAAAAACGGTGCACGTGACAGCTGTCAATCCCCACGAAGGTAGTGCGCCCGACAGCTGTCAATCCCCACGAAGGTAGTGCGCCCGACAGCTGTCAATTCCCCACGAAGGTAGTGCCGCCCGACAGCTGTCATCCCCACGAAGGTAGTGCGCCCGACAGCTGTCAATCCCCACGAAGGTAGTGCGCCCGACAGCTGTCAATCCCCACGAAGGTAGTGCGCCCGACAGCTGTCAATCCCCACGAAGGTAGTGCGCCCGACAGCTGTCAATCCCCACAAGGTAGTGCTCCCGACACTGTAATCCCCACAAAGGTAGTGCCCCGACAGCTGTCCAATCCCTACAAAGGTGTGCGCCCGACATGTCAATCCCCACAAAGGTATGTCGCCCGACAGCTGTCAATCCCTACAAAGGTAGTGCGCCCGACAGCTGTCAATCCCTACAAAGGTAGTGCGCGGACAGCTTCATCCCTATAAAGTAGCGCCAGACAGCTGTCAATCCCTATAAAAGGAGTGCGCCAGACTGCTGTCAACCCTACAAAGGTAGTGCCCATCAGCTGTCAATCCCTATAAAAGTAGTGCACCAGACTGCTGTCAATCCCTATAAAAGTAGTGCGCCAGACTGCTGTCAATCCCTATAAAAGTAGTGCGCCAGACTGCTGTCAATCCCTATAAAAGTAGTGCGCCAGACTGCTGTCAATCCCTATAAAAGTAGTGCGCCCGACTGCTGTCAATCCCTATAAAGGTAGTGCGCCAGACAGCTGTCAATCCCTAAAAAGGTAGTGCACCCAACAGCTGTCAATCCCTATAAAGGTAGCATGCTGGAAAGCTGTCAATCCCCAAGAAGATAGCACACCAGACAGCTATCAATCCCCATGAAGGTAGCGCGCCGGAAGGCTGTCAATCCCCATGAAAGTAGCACACACCACAGTAGTCAATCACCACTAAGGTAGCACAAAACACAATTGTAAATCAACACAAACAGCTGTCAATCTTTTAGAAGGTAGCACACACCATACCTCTCAATCACTAAAAAGGAAACGCACGTACAACTGTCAATCACCGCAAAGGTAGAGCACACACCACAGCTGTCAATCACCATCAAGTAAGCACACACAACTGTCACTCACCATAAATGTAGCACACACCACAGCTGTCAATCACCACAAGATAATGTGCGGTACACCTGTCAATCACTACAAAAGTATTGCACAACACCCTACAATTATTTTACCATACAAACATTGTGGCTGCCATAACGATCACTCACAGTAAGATAAACAAGGCCAGCAGTCTAGTTAAACTGTATGTACGTGCCATTTATTACAGTCATAATAAGAAATCTGTTCATGGTTTTCCAGATATCAACGTTTTTTCCACGATCGCGTCTAATCGTAACACAGATGTTAACGCTGCCCAAACCATTTTACCAAAAGCGTAGCAGCCAGCGGAGTTATGACATCACGGCCCCTCCCCGGACAGATTCTCTAGTAATAAATACCAGATGTTGCCTGATGTCGCTAAAGAGCCAATAACTTTGCTGTCACTGTCAGGTCACTGAATCCCTCTGCTCCAGCTGTCTCGAGCCCTGCAGCTAGTGATGTCACCACACATCATAACACAGAGGTAAAAATGGCTGCCCTGCAGCATCAAACCTTCCATCCCGAGCTAGGAGTGTATACACCCTGCGCTGGTGTGATGGAAATGCCTGGCGGATTGGTACATGGATATCACACGGTGGCGCACCAGTCTCACAAGCTGTACCAACCCCCCCCATCAGCCATAATCAATACAAGGCATGAGAGGCCTGTCACAGCCGTACCTGTTTAAAACATTCCCGTCGGACGCCCACGGACGCCATTCTGTTCTCAGGAGAGGGAGACCAGCTTGTTTACCTCTTGGATTCGGTGTCCGGCCCCCAGAGAGGATCTCTCTGCTCTGTTTACACTGAGGAGGGTTGGGACTAGCAGTGAGTGAAACCCCTGCATCTCTACATGGAGAAGGGAGGGGGAAGGGAGCGAGCAGGGGGGAGGAGGAGGAGGGCTGGGGGGAAAGGGGTGGAGGAGTATTCCCAGGAACCTGTGCCTTGTAGGAAGGGATTAACCCCTTCCTTGAAATGTTTAGATAGTGACAGATGGAAAGAAAGGGGCCCGGCACACGGGGCCAGCGCATCTTTTTGCTCAAGCGCATTCTCTGCAAACCCGAGCGGGAAAAGTAGCGGCGTAACGAGACGTGTTTCCCAATGTTCCGTGTAACATACAAACAGGACCCTTTAAACTTCCATTTCCCTGCGTGGGCGATCCTTGCTACTATAACCTCCACCGCAGTCCTAGTCACCAGCAGGCTCTACCCCTGGCACCTCACTGCCAGGTTATCAAGAACATTAAAACGTGGAAGGGTTAAAACCAACATTTCCTACAAATGACACAAGAATTAAATAGCCACATTGCCAAATCTTCCAGCCCTGTAGTCGTTTACATTGACGAAGCTGTAAGTACCAGAGCCCTTTCCTTTATCCTCCCAGGTGCTGGTCACAGTCTAACAGCCAATTGCCCTAGGAACCCTGTTTACCAAGCCTTGCACGGTAAAAGGGGACGGACAGCCTCACATTCCACGGAAAGCTCATTTGCACCATACGCTTCCTGGATCTACTAAGCAGACAAAGGTCTATTTACTAAGTTCAGTACCTTAAACCCTGAGCAGTCTGGCACACAGAGAGGGACCCAACCAGCACACTATTTATTTTAATGCCCTGATGTAAATGAAAATGGTGGGGAGAGAATTGCACAGCTTTTCAGCTCTACCTGCAACAAGCTTTTTTCACTTGGTCTCCGTCACATTCCGATTTTTTTTATAGATTTGACACCTTCCCGCTGATATTTCAGATACTAAATAGCGGCATTAAAACGAGTAACTTCACATGCTGCAACTGCAAAGAATTAGGTAAGTGACATGTGTTCATTTCACTTTTCGGAAATGGTATCACATTGAAAAAACTATTTAAAGGGCAAGATTCTTAACTTTACTTACAACAATTGGTGCGTGTATGAACGTATGGTCAGGCATCATGAATGAATCATGGCAGATTAGTCTCCTATGGACTGTCTGTCTGTCTGTTTATCTAGCCTTACATCCAGGGGTGTACCTAGGGTTTTTGACACCTGAAATTTTAAATGCCGCCTATCAGCAGACGGGGTGGTGGCATGTGACGTTGGTGTGGCTTGTGGAGGTGGGTGTGGTGGGCTGACTAACACTGATTGGTGGACCAGAGGCGTGACTTAACACAGATTGTTGGACTGTTGCTGAAATGCAGTATTGCAGGACGGAGGATTTTTTTTGCCTTTTGATTGTTTAGTAGCGGCGCACCCTGAGCAAATGTTTCAGATTGCTTCATGGTAAGGGCGCCCCCTGCTTACAGCACAAATACCTAGACAACTTCTCTCAGCAGAAACAAGCAGTTCCTTCTATCTGCACATTTCTTAGAATTTCATGCTGCCATAACTGACCTAGATAAATACAAAAAGTAACCATTGCAGTTTATTTCCCAGACAGCATGAATGGCAGAAAGAAATGTCAAGCAATAAAAATAAAAATGAACACTAACTTTACAGACTATTCAAAACATAACATTAGCCTACTAACCCACCAGAGACAATGAGGAGCTTTATTACTGCAAATTTTTATTCTGCAAGACTTCGCCGTGATTTTTTAAAAAAAACTTTCCCCCTTTTTTTTCGCCATATTTATAACCTTTTAGCCAAGTGTTCCACCAAGCTAATTTAGGCGTGCAATTGGCTGTCATTTCGCAAGTGGGGAAGCATCAGAACTTTCCGTGGACCAGCTTATTGCCATAGGAGAAAAGTGGTAGCAATATTTTCGTATATCATCCCAAAAAAGAGCAGGTGTGTGTGCCGTCGACCAATGTCAGTCCGGTCGCTCCGATCGGGTGTTTTGGTAAATCTAGCCTGATCATGTCATCTCCTATAGACTGCAAAATCAGTCGCAGCAACAGTGATTAATTAATAATAATTGACAAAAATAGCGCAGATCTAATTTTCCCCACATGGATACTTTTTCATGCCACCCGGCTGGAAATTATTTTTTTTTGGAAGATCACTGAAAGGCGGAAATTACACAGTGAAAAGTAGCAATAATAACACTGAAAATATGGCAAAAAGTCAGGTTGACGCAGTCAATTAGACAAGAGAATTCAGAACATTTCCTATACCAGATCAGGGCATATGGTGGATAACACTCCCTGAACAAATGTATTTGCTAGTTAAAAATAGCATAAAACACGTGCAGGGAGATTCAATAAAAAGTTCTTATCGGTAAAAATGGTGCTAATTTTGCCCCAACCAATCAGATGTTAGCTTTCAAATGGTAAATAACATCTGATTGGTTGGGGCAAAATTAGCACCATTTTTACCGATAAGAACTTTTATTGAACCTCCGGTGTTCTCTGCACAATAGATTAGAGGGTAAAACGTTCTCTATTCGGTTGATAGGGTAACATATCATGGATAATTTTCAACATATGGTCATTTTAAAACCAGTTACATTAATAGGATAACACACCAAAAAGCTGTTCAAGCAGCAGTCACGGTAATGGAACCATCCAGGCTAGAAAAGTCCCCATAGATATATTAACGCCACTTCAGACTTTTCAACACATTATAAATATCACTGCGATTTTTGCCACATTTAACGCTATGAAAAATGCCTCAACGATGTTTGGTTAAAATGCTGGCGAAACGTCAAAAAATGCAGCAAAAGCTTAAAAGTGTCAAAAAAAATGTGAAATTTCCCCCTCTAATAAATAGCGTTAAATAAAAAACGGTGAAAATAGCACCGACATTTCATCTTCACTGCTTTATAAATTTCCCTTTTAGACAGAGGCCGGACTATGTCTGGAAGTGCTTTTCGTGCACCTGTCCATTTGCGATCCTCGCAATAGTCCGTTAACGGAGCACATTTAAACTTTTCTTCCCTACAAAGACAAAGGCATGTCCACCCCCTTTTTAATTTTTTTCTGTAGTGTAGGGCTCCCCCACCCCAACCGCTAAAAACTCCCCCGATCACTACTTACTTTGCCTCTCTCCTGAGGATGCGGCTTCCGGCTGTACAGAACTTCGGAGGAAAGAGGCAAAGTAAGTATAGATCGGGGGAGTTTTTAGACGAATAACTATGGCGGTTGGGGGAGGGAGCCCTACGCTACAGAAAAGGGGTTTGTAGCTAGGAGGAGGGCTGCACTGAGCATGTGCAAATTCTCCTGGAGGAGAGACAGGAGGCAGAGTCCTATATGGACTCGGCCAGGCTCCTGGTGGTCAATTTTCTGGACTTTGGAGAGACATTACAGGAGAACCATTTGGAGCAGGGATATAAGGTAAGGATTTTACTACACTACACAGTGGGGCCAGTAATGGGTTAAAATATAGTTTTGGGGGGGGGGGCATGCCCTTTAAATTGTATGAAAAAAATGACTTTGCGTCATCTTAATCTATAAATAAATACATGTAAATAGCACTTACTCTGAGGTGCATTTGTTGCTGCATGCCTTCAATACAATACATGTTTTGCTCAGACTGACCGCTGACCTGACTATTTTCCCGCACACCAACTGTCAATACAGTATACAGCACACCAACTGTCAATACAGTATACAGCACACCAACTGTCAAACTATCCCAGCTACAGCAAAACTGCTTACAGAAATGCTAAAATGCAAGATGTTTTTAGATTGGATATCTAATGAAATAGGGGGCAGATAACCAAGAAAAATGGTACAGTGATAGTTGGGATGAATTATGGTTTCCACTAATGGGCACAACATGGAAGCAGTCTTAGTCACAGAATCCAGCTCTTATATAGAATAAAACTTTATGGATGTTCTGGGGAGGAGTACTTTAAGAATAAGTAACAGAAATTGGTGTTACTTGCCCTTTAAGTCTAAATGTGGACATAAACTACTAAAGGTTATTGGGATTGTAACACTGACTGATACTTTGATGGACAGATGTGTTTGTAGATGTACCATACATATCGTTCGACATTCAATTTGATTGGTGATTATTGTCTAATGTCGTCTATTGTCAGCTTACATGACATTGTAATTTAATTGTAATCAATTTAATTGAGACTTCACTCGAACCGCTGGTCGGAGGTTTACACACTGGTCGACACTTTGATGGGACGGCCAATACATCTCTACCCCCCAACACGCTCTGCTCAATGCTACACACCCAGACTTATCGAAAACAGAATCATCATTAAACACATTCTTACAGCAGCCAAATGTTTGATACCCAAACATTGGGTATTTTACACTGGGGGGAGGGAGAGGAAAACGGGAAGGAGAGGGAGAGGCTGCTCTGAGCATGTCAAAATCCTCTGAGAGGAAGCCTCAGAGGTGAAAACAATTTCCCTCCCTGCACTGCTCTTGGTGGCCAGTTTTTAGGACTTTACAGGAGAACTATTTAGAGCAGGGATGTAAGGTAAGGATTTTTATACACTACAGAGTGGGGCCAGTATGGGGTTAAATTCTAGTTTTGGGGGTGGACATGCCCTTTAAGTTTGATATTTTAATTTTTGATATTTTAATTTCCATTAATTATTTTCCTTTGGTTATATTTGTGTGTCAATTACGTATATACTTTTGCATGACTATAAATGTTTAAGATGAAAAAAGAAAGACAGCATTAATAAAAACAGAGCTGCTCTGAAGAATTTGCAATGTTTGATATGAATAATGCAGAACCCTGTAAAAACGTATATTATGTTTAAATTTATCAAGCTGTCAATAAAAATTTACAATTTAAAAAAAAAAAAAAGAAACTTCAGAAAAGACTTTAAAAATCGACTTAAAAAAACGATCGTTCCACTAACGGGTTCAAAATCTGTTGCTTTGAAATGTACCCAATCCTCTTTCACAAGGTGAAGTAATAACCCTCCAGGCAGCAGAACCACAGTATTAACCACTGGATTCATTTCTTACAATTACTCTTCCAGGGACATAATGCATGCTGGTCCTTCCATTAATCAAATACTAAGAGGAGACATAGCGTTATGTGCAAGTTCACCCCTCAAATGAAAAAACATACATAGGTAAGTCACCCCCAAAAACTACAATAGTCGGACATCTGAAAGACTGTTACACAGCAAAATTATGCTCTACACCTTCTATCTGCCTCTCAAAAGTTTCCGCCTCCTCTACCAGCTTTCACATGGTCAGAGGAGGCAGCTAGGCCGGGAATAACATTCAGCCGTTAGCTGTGATGTCATCTGTTACATCCATGACTGACAGCTGCTAACTGGAAGAACCAGGAAAAAGAAAGAGGTACCAGAACACCAAGCCGCATTTCAGGTTAGACTTACTTTTCTCGGGTTTCTATTGCACTTTTGCCTTCTAAAAGACAGTAAGAAAAATCAACTAGCCAAACCATTATTTAAGAATGGCAGTTTTACGGTGGGACAGTGAGGCTTATAAGGTGCCCCATGGCACAGAATGGGGTAGGAGACCCCATGTGGCAAATTGATGGGTACAGTTGGACAGCGAGGGGTTGAAGGTGATGCCCTGTGGGACAGCGAGGGGTTGGACAGCGAGGGGAAGGTGGTGCCCTGTGGACAGCGAGGGGAAGGTGGTGCCCTGTGGGACAGTGAGGGGAAGGTTATTGTCCCACCTGGTTCCCCTCCCCCGCAATGCATGCTGGGACAATAAGACCTACCTCCCCCGCCGTTTGCTCTCCGGCTCCAGTGTCCCGGTCACATCCTCCTCCGGTGTCAATATGGCGGCTCTCGGTGCAGCCGCGTCACCAGCCCGACTAACCACGTGATTTTCCGCGCGCCGGCTCTTTCCCGCGCCTGACGTCACTGCAAATATGAAACCAGGTGACTGGAACGCAGCGCCCCCTGCCGGAAGTGCCCAGTAACCGGAAGTACCGCAGCAGCCATGTCACCTTCAGGTAAGGGAATGTGGTGTGAGGGTAAAAGTAACTGGTGTCAGCGACTGGACACGTTATATCCGTCAACCGAACCGCCAGTGATCGCCTGGAACTACAGAGAATGTCTACTATCTATAATATTATAATAATATAATGTACAGGCCTGGGGGGAGGAACAATGGGCTGTGTGATCCCTGTATGGAAACTACCACAGGAGGGTAATATCCCTGTACTGAAGAGCTGACAATCTAAGTGGGTGGGTAAATAGACAGGAGGGTAATATCCCTGTACTGAAGAGCTGACAATCTAAAGTGGTTCGGGATGGGGAAACTAGACAACACCGGAGGTAAGATCCCTGTACTGAAGAGCTGACACTTCTAAGTGGGTGGGTTAAAATAGAAAGGCAGGAGGGTAAGTACCCCGCTACTGAGAGCTGACAATATACGGGGTGGGGTAAATAGACAGAAGGGGGTAATATCCTGACTGAAGAGCTGACAATCTAAGTGGTGGTGGGTAAATAGACAGACAGAGGGTAATATCCCTGTACTGAAGAGTCTGACAATCTAAGTGGTGGGTAATATGCAGACAGGAGGGGAATATCCACTGTATGAAGAGCTGACAATCTAGTGGGGGGGTAATAAGAGACAGGAGGATAATATCCCTGTAATGAAGAGCTGACAATCTAAGTGGTGGGTAAATAGACCAGGGCAGGGGTAAATACCCTGTTACTGAAGAGCTGACAATCTAAGTGGTGGGCTAGACAGGAGTAATACCTGTACGATGAACAGGATGGGAATAGATCAGCGAGGGTAATATCCCTGCTAACTGACCTAGAGCTGACAATCTAAGTGGGTGGTAAATAGACAGGCAGGTAGGTATACCCTGTACTGAGAGCTGACCAATCTAAGGGTGGGTGGTGGTAAATAGACAGGAGGTAATTATCCATGTACTGAGAGCTGACAATCTAACAGTGGGTAAGACAACGGAGGGTAACCGTAGGAGAATTAGGGTGGGTAAATAGACAGACAGGAGGTATATATCCCGTACTGAAGAGTGACATCTAAGTGGGTGGGTAAATAGACGAGGAGGATAATATATCCCTGTGTACTGAAGAGCTTGACCAATCTAAGTGCAGTGTTGTACGGTTAAATAGACAGACAGGAGGGTAATATCCCCGTACTGAAGGAGCCTGACAATCTAAGTGGGTGTGGTCAAAGAGCAGACAGAGGGTAATTTAAGCCTTACTGTATGGAAGAGCTGACAATTAAGTGGGTAGGTTCAAATAGCGAGTGGGTACTATCCCTGTACTGAGACTTGACAATCTAAGTGGTGGGAAATGAAGAACAGGAGGGTACATATCACTGTATGAAGAGCTGACAATCTAAGTGGTGGGAAACTCAGAAGGAGGTGTAATTAGGTCCTGTACTGAAGGCGACAATATACGGTGGGTACGGTGAAGGTAAATAGACAGAGCAGGAGGGAATACCCACTGTAACGCTGGAAAGAAGCTGACCAATCTAGCTGGGGGGATAAATAGGACAGGGGTAATATCCCTGTACTGAGACGATGACAAGCTCCTGGGTGGGTGGTAAATAGAACAGAAGGGTAATATTCCCTGTAATGACGAGTCGACAATCTAAGTGGGTGGGTAATACAGAGGGTAATATCCCAGATACTAAAGAGCTGACAATCTAAGTGGGTGGGTAAAGTTAGACAGGTAAGATGAGCATATCCCCTGTATGAAGAGACGACAATCTAAGTATGGTGGGTATAACTAGAGCAGTCGAGGTGGTGAAATCCTGTATGAAGAGCTGACAAATTAAGGGTGGTGGGTAAATATGACAGGCGGGGTAATATTCCCTGATACTGGAAGAGCTGACAATCTAAGTGGGTGGTAAAATAGACAGGAGGGTAATATCCCCTGTACTGAAGAGCTGACAATCGTGACGTGGGTAAATAGACAGAGGGTATATCACTGTACTGAAGAGCTGACAATCAAGTGGTGGGTAAGACGACGGAGGGTAATAGATGCGAAGATCCTGGTACTGAAAGAGCTGACAACTAATTGGTGGGGTAATAGACAGGAGGGGTAAGTATCCCTGTCTATAAAGCTGAACATCTAAGTGGGTGGCTAAATGCAGACAGGAGGGTAATATCACTTTGTATCGAAAGCGACAATCTAACGTGGTGGGGGGTAAATAGACATGGCGGTGTAATATCCCTGTTACGAAGAAGCACATCTAGTGGGTGGGAATGGTTAAATGGAGGAGGTAATTCCCTTGTACTGGAAGAGCTGACAATCTAAGTGTGGTGGTAAAGGTAAGACAGACAGGAGGGTATATACCTGAACTGAAGAGCTGACAATCTAAGTGGTGGGGTAACATAGACAGGAGGGTAAAGTATCCCTGTACTAAGAGCTGACAATCTAATGGGTGGTGCGATAACCGTACAGACAGAGTTAATATCCCTGATTAGCGAGAGGCTGACCATCTAAGTGGGTGGGAATAGACCCAGGAGGTGAATATCCTGACTGAAGAGTGCCTCTACGTGGGGTGGGGTTCTAAATAGCGCCGGAGGGTACTTCCCTGTCACTGAAGAGCTGCCAATCTAAGTGGGGGGGTAAATAGACGGCGGGTATATCCTGTACTGAAGGCGACCATCTAGTGGGTGGGTCCAATACGGAGGTCCCCATCCCTGTACTGAGAGGCGACAATCTAACGTTGTTGGGTTCATAACCTAGACAGGAGGGTATCATCCCTGTGTATAAGAAGAGCTTGGCACATCTCTCCTGGGTGGGCCCTAACGCCGGAGGGTGTCATATCCCTGTACTGACAAGCGCTGACATCTACGTGGTGGTTAAATGACGACATGAGAGGGGTAAGTTCCCTGTACTGACAGAGTCTGATCAATCTAAGGTGGGTGGGCAGTTGGTAAATAGGAGCAGGTAAGGTAATCATCCCTGACTGAAGAGGCCTCATCTAAGTGGTGGGTAAATAATGACAGGAGGGTAATATCCCGGGGTACGTACAGAGCTACATAGCTAAGTGGGGCGTAAATGACGAGAACAGGCATGGGAAACACCACTGCTCGTGAAACAAGGACAGCCAGCAGCGTGAAAGTTCAGTGGCTGAGCCACTACTCCGTGGGAAATAGAACAGGAGGGTAATATCCCTGTACCTGAAGGAGCTGAATCTCTAAGGTGGGATAGACAGGTGGACCGTCAGGTTATTAGTGGGTGGGTTAAATATTAGCGAGGGTAATATCCCTGTACCTGAAAGAGCTGACATGCTAGTGGTGTGGGTAAATAACAGAAGAGAGGTAATATACCCTGCTACTGAACGACCCCCCGCTGACATACTAAGGGGTGGGTAAATAGACAAGGAGGGTAATATCCCTGTAGCTGAAAGCTGACAATCTAAGTGGGGGTGGGTAAATAGACAGCTCGACAGGATGGTCGATATCCTGGCGTTAAAACGAGTGGGGACAATAATGGGTGGGTATGAAGGTGTAATATCCTGTACTGAAAGCGACCAATCTAAGTGGGTGTGGTAATAGAACAGAAGTTGGTAATATCCGCTGTACTGAAGAGCTTGACACTCAAGTGGGTGGGTAAATAGACAGGAGGTAAATCCTTCTGCTCTGAAGAGCGGCTGACCAATACTAAGTGGTGGGTAAATATACAGGAGGTAATATCCGTACTGAAGAGCTGACAATCTAGTGGTGGGTAATTACAGACAGGAGGGTGTAATATCCTGTACTGAAGAGCTGACATCAAGGGGTGGGTGTAAAAGAGACATGGCAGGGTAATATCCCTGTATGAAGAGCGACAAATTACACGTGGGTGTGGTAAATAGACAGACAGTAGGGTAATATACCTGTTTTTATGAAGAGCTGCATCTAAGTGGGTGGGGTAAATAGCGAGGTTAATATCCCTGACTGGAGCTGACCAATCTACAGGGGTGGGTAACATAGACAGAAGGGTATATTCCCTGTACTGGGAGAAGAAGAGCACAATCTAATGGGGTGTAAGACACATAGACAGGAGGGATATCCTTTTACTGAAGGAAGATCTGACATATCCTAAGTGGGGGCCTGGGTAAATAACAGGGGGTAAATCCTGTACTGAAGAGCTGGCAATCTAAGTGGGTGGTGGTAAATAGACAGGAGGGGTAATATCCTGTACTGAAGAGCTGACAATCTAAGTGTGGGTAATAACAGGGTAAATCGTACTAGAGCTGAGAAGTGGTGGGTAATAGACAGACAGGAGGGTAATATCCCTGTACTGAAGAGCTGCAATCTTAGTGGGTGGTAATAGACAGGAGGGGGTACTGATTCCCTGTACAGAAGAGCTGCAATCTAAGTGGTGGTGTGGTAAATAGACGACAGGAGGGTATTAATCCCTGTCGAAGAGCTGAACATCAAGTGGTTGGGTGGTAAATAGACAGTGGAGGGTTAATTATCCCTGTACTGAAGAGCTGGGGGGGGGGCGGTGGACAAAAAATCTACGTGGGTGGGTAAACAGGGGGATAATATCCCTGTACTGAGAGCTGACAATCTTAGTGGGTGGGTAAATCAGACAGGAGGTGGGTAATATTCCCTGTACTGAAGGAGCTGGAACACTCTAAGTGGTGGGTGTGTAAATAGACAGGAGGGTCAATATCCCTGTACTTGTAAGTGACAACTTCTAAGTGAGTGGGTGTAAATAACGAGGTTGTGAATATCCCTGTGATCTGAAGGATGCGACACGAGTGCTAAGTGGTGGGTAAATATGACAGGGGTAATATCCGGTAACTGAAGAGCTGACAACTCAAGTTGGTGGGTTAACAGACAGGAGGACATATCCCTGTAACTGAAGACGTCTGACAATCCTAACGGTGGTGGTTTAAGGTGGGTAAATAGACAGGCAGGGTAATATCCTGTACTAGACGAGCTGCAATCTAAGTTTGGGTGGGTAAATAGAACAGGAGGGTTTAAATCCCTGTACTGAAGAGAGCTGACAATCTAAGTGGAGGGGTTAATAGACGGAGGGTAACTATCCTGTACTGAAAAGTTCTGACTCAAAGAGTGGGTGGTAAATAGACGCAGGAGGGTTAATATCCCTGTACTAAGAGCTGACAATCAGTGAGTGGGTAAATACGACATGAGGGTAATATCCTGTCGTCTGAGAGAGCTAATCTAATTGGGTGGGTAAATAGACAGGAGGGGAAGGGTAATATACGCTGTCTGAAGCGTGACAATTTATTCTAAGTGGGGGGGTCAAAGACAGGAGGGTAGATATCCCTTGTTACGAAGCTGACATATCTAAGTGGGGGGGTAAATAGACAGGAGGGTACTATCCTTCACGTTGAGAGTCTGCTACATCTAGTGGGTGGGTAAAAGCAGGAGGGTAATATCCCTGACTAAAGAGGCTGACTCAATGAGTGGGTAAATAGACAGACAGGGTAGGTACATACTCCTGTACTGAGAGTGAAATCTAAGTGGTGGGTATAAATACAGACAGGAGGGTATATATCCCTGTACTGAAGAGTGACAACTTAAGTGAGGTGCGGTGTCAAATGAAAGAAGGAGTTGGTTTAAATCCCTGACTGAAGAGCTGACAATCTAAGTGGGTGGGTAAATAGACAGGAGGGTAATATCCCTGTACTGAAGAGCTGACAATTTAAGTGGGTGGGTAAATATACAGACAGGAGGGTAATATCCCTGTACTGAAGAGCTGACAATCTAAGTGGGTGGGTAAATAGACAGACAGGAGGGTAATATCCCTGTACTGAAGAGCTGACAATGCAGGGGTAATGAAACGGCGGGCTGGGGGGATGACTACGCAGGGTTAATGAAATGGCGGGCTGGCTCGACTACGCAGGGTTAATGAAAACTGGCTTTGCTGACTACGCAGGTAATGAACTGGAAGGGTTGACTACGTCAAGGTAGTGAAATGGGAGAGATGACTATTGCAGGGTAATGAAACTCGCGGGCTTCACTACGCGACTACGTGGGTATTAAAACTGGGGCTGACTACGCAGGGGATAATGAAATGGAGGGCTGAATACGCAGGGTAATGAAATGGAGGGCATCTGACTACGCAGGGTATGAACTGGCGGGGGCTGACTACGCAGGGTAATGGGTAATGAAATGGCGGGGCTGATTACGCAGGGGTAATTGAAACTGGAAGGCTGATCGCAGGGGTGGTAATGAAAACCTGGTGGCTTTGACTACGCTGCGGTAATGAACTGGCGATGGGATGATACGCGGGGTAATGAACTGGCGGGCTGATACGCTGGGTAAGGGGTAATGAAATGGCGGGCTGATTACGCTGGAAATGAACTGGCGGGTTGCTGATTACGCTGGGTAATGAAATGGAGGGTTGACTACGCAGGGAATTGAACTGGCGGGTTGATGAACACTGGGTGGTAATGAAATGGTTTATATACTTGGAGACCCCATACATTGCTCTGTGTTCAGTTTCCTTCAAAAGTTGTGCCCGGACTGTCACAGTAATGAAGGTTGCTGCTCTACTTCTATTACTTTTATTAAAGGAAGGGCTGATTACGCAGGGTAATGAACGGAGGGCTGACTACGCAGGGGAATGAACTGGAGGGCTGACTAAGAGGGTAATGAACTGGCGGGCTGACGACCGTGGGGGACTGAACTGGAGGGCCTAATACGCAGTAGGTAATGAAACTGGCGGGCTGACTACGCACGGTAATGAACGGCAAAACGGGCGACTACGCTGGGTAATGAAATGGAGAGGCACCTTTGGAATACGCAGGGTAATGAATGGAGGGCTGACTACGCTGGGTAATGAACTCGCACGGGCTGCCTAAGCAGACGGCTACATTGAACCTGGAGGGAATGGCTTGCTGGGTTATGAATACTGGCGGGAGACCTCTAGGACTACGCAGGTTAATGAATGTGGGCTGATGACGCTGGGTACATGAACTGGAGGGAACTGGACTATGACTACGAGGCCAGGTTAAAGCACGGGAGGGCTGACTAGCAGCTGGTCCGGGTAAAGGAATGAACTGTCGGGCTGACTACGCAGAGGTAATGACTGGCGGGCTGACTACGCCAGGGTAATGAAAACTGGCTGCTGACTACGAGAGCGATGGTAATGAACTGGAGGCGCTGGATACGCAGGGTAGTGAACTGGAGAGTGACTAGCAGGGGTTAATGAACTGGCGGGGGCTAACTACGCGACCTTACGCTTGGTAATTAAATGGCCGGGGGTCACATACCCAGGGTAATGAACTGGAGGGAAGACTACGCCGTCAGGATAATGAACTGGAGGGCATGACTCTACGCAGCGTAAGGTAATGAATGGGGGCTGAGCTAAGAAGGGTTAATGAAAATGGCGGGGCTCGATTACGCAGGGTTAATGAAACGGAGGGCACTGACTACGCAGGGTAATGAACTGGTTTGGCGACTACCTGGGGGGTAATTGAAACATGGCTCGGGCTGATTACGCTGGGTATGAAACTGGCGGGGGCTGATTACGCGCGGTAATTGCAATGCGGGCTGAGTTACGCTGGATAATGAACTGGCGGTCTATAACGCTGGGTAATGAATGTATTTATTTCCTGAGACCCTCATACATTGCTATGCTGTCAGTTTCCTTCAAAGTGCTGACCAGACTGTCACAGTAATGACTGTGCTGGCTACATTCATTATTTTATTATTGCTGGGCAGGAGTTGAACTTTTTTTTTAAACAAAACCTTTATTTTAAACCTGAAAAGGCCGTCGGGGACAACAATGCAAGAGAAGAAAGAAACGGAGTCAAGTCGGAAGGTGAAAAGCAGGAAGCCCCATAGGATGTTGCTGACTCCCTATCAGACATCCCGACCTGAACAAACATCTTATGGGGAAATGGGGGTCTCCAGGGGGGAGTTAGTGTGGGAGTCGTGACGCTGGGGAAGGGGAAACAACACCGATAGTCACTTTATGGCGAGATAGAACCAGGGGTCCGTTTTCCATTCCCTGGGGAAATCGGGCGAAGACAAGATCACCCAATTAATTACAGAAGACACGGGGTCGGGAACCACAATAATCTGTTTGTTATATGGGGGGCACCTGCTCTCCGATTGGCCTGCAACAGGAGACCACCTGACCCACCCAGAAAACCGTCGACAGAACCTGCAAAGGGAACTGTTTTGTTTATTAGTGTGATACCGCTCCTTTTAACGATCCAACGATGGTAAAAATTACCGGAAAAACGATGGTAAAATGACCGATAATCGATAGTAATAATGATAACGATGGTAAATTACGCGATAACGATCGTAATATTAACAATGGTAAATTACCGATAAACTATGGTAAATACTTGACAACGATGGTAATTACCGATAACGATCGTAATAATGAAACGATGTAAATTCCCAATAATGATCGTAATTAACTATGGGAAATTACCGGATAAACGAGGGTTGGTTAAATCTACCGGATAACGAGGGGTTAAATTACAGAGAAACCCGATGGTAAAATTACCGATAACGATGGGGTAAATTACCGATAACGATGGTAAATTAACCGATAACGGCTTAGTAATTAATGATAACGATGGTAACTTACAATAATGATGTAAATTAACGATTGGTTAAATTACCGATAACGATAGTAAATTACCGAAACCGATTGGTGTAGTTAAATTATCCCGAAATGATCGTAATTCATGATAACGATGGTTAAATTACCAATAATGATCGTAAGTAACAATGGTTTAAAAAAAAAAAAAAAATTACGATACCGATGGTAAATTACGACAACGATGGTTAAATTACCGATAACGATCGTAATTAATGATAACGATGGTAAATTACCAATTAATGATCCGGCTAATTAACGATGGTTAAAATTACCGATAACGGTTGGTAAATTACAGATAACGATGGTAAATACAGAAAGGACCAGGGGGGGTCCGTTCCATTTCCCTGGGAATCCAGCAAAGATCACAATCCCAATTAATTCAGATGACACTGGGTCGGGAACCAAATAATCTGTTTGTTTTATATGGGGGAGAACCTGCTCTCCGATTGCTGCACAGAGAGCACCTGACCCACTCCCAGTATAACCGTCAGAAACCCTGACAAAGGGAACGGTTTTGTTTATTAGTAGATGATTACCGCTCCTTAACGATCAACGAATTGGTAAATTACGACAAACGATGGTTAAATTACCGATTAACGTTGATGTTAGTAATGATAAACGATGGTAAATTACCAATTAATGATGTAATTTAACGATGGGCGAATAAATACGTAACGGTTTGGTAAGATTACCCGATAACGATGGTAAATACAAGAGCGATGGTAAGAATTACGATAACGATGGTAAAATTACCTGATATTAACGATGGTTAAATTACGATTTAACGTTTGTTAATTAATAAGTAAAGTGGTAAATTACCAATATAATGATCGTAATTACACGATGGTTGGTAAATTACCGATAACGATGGGTTAAGATTACAGACAACGATGGTAAATTTACCGAACCGATCGCTAATTATGATAACGATGGTAATTACCAAGAAATGATCGTAATTAACGATGCTGGAAATGAAAGAATACATGGTAAAATTACCGACAACGATGCCTAATTACGATAACGATCGTAATTAATGATTACGATGGTAAATTACCGATAACGATGGTAAAGACAGACAACGATCCGTAATTACTGAAACGATGACGTAAATTACCGATAACAATCGTAATTTAATGATAACGATACCCGAGCTAAATTACCGATACCGATCGTAATTAACAATGGTTACAATTTACCGGACAACGATGGTAAATTACGATTAACGCTGGTAAAGTACAGAGAATGTGGTAAATTACAGACCAACGATGGTAAATTACCGATAACGATCGTAATAATTAATGATAACTGATGGTAAATTACCAATAAATGATCGTAATTAACGATGGTAAATTACCGGATAACGATTGGTTAAATTACCAATTAACGATGGTGGTGTAAATTACAGAGAACGATGGTTTGTAAGGTATGGTTAAATTCCCGATTAACGATGGAATTACAGAAGAAAGGAACGATGGTTAAAAATTACCGACAACAATGGTAAATGACCGATAACGATCGTTATTAATTGATAAAGAGGTACAAATTACCAATAACGATCGTAATTAACGATGGTAAAATTAACCGATTAACGATGGTAAATTACCAGGGCGAGAACGATCGTATTACGATTAATGATGGTTTAAAATGACAGAGAACGATTGTCGATTAACGATTTAACGATGGAAAATTACAGAGAATGAGTTGTAATAAACGCTAACAATGGTAAATTACAGAGACCATGTTTCTATTAACGATAACGATGGTAAATTACCAATAATGTCTATTTAACATAACGATGGTAAATTACAGATAAATGATTTATTTAACCGATTAACGATGGGTGGTAAATTACCAGACGACGATAAACGTGAATTAACGATTAAACGATGATTAAATTACCGAAACAATGTAACATTACATGAGAATGATTTTAATTAACGATAACGATGGTAACTTAGCCCGATACATCGTAATTATGCCAATAACGAATGTAAATTACCAATAACGATTGTAAATTATGGGAACAAGGGAAGATCCCTGTACTGAAGAGCTGACAATGCGTTGCGTGACGGGACCCACGATCGCACGTGTGTACAAGCGTTAAATGGGTGGGTAAATAGACAGACAGGAGGGTAATATCCCTGTACTGAAGAGCTTTTTTGAAAAAAAAAAACAATCAAGTGGTGTGGTAAATAGACAGACAGGAGGGTAGTATCCCTGTACTGAAGAGTCTGACAATTATCTAAGTGGTCGGGTAAATGACAGACAGGAGGTGAATACCCGGTACTGAAGAGCGGACAATCTACCGTGGGTGGTTGTAAATCGAGCAGACAGGAGGTAATACCCCTGTACTGAAGAGCTGCAATCTAAGGGTGGTGGGTTAATAGCCCAGACAGGAGGGAATACCCCTGTACTGAAGAGCTGACAATCTAAGTGGGTGGGTGGGAATAGACAGACAGGAGGGTAATACCCTGTATGAGAACTGACAATCTAACGTGGGGTGGGCAATAGACAGACAGGAGGGTAATATCCTGTACTGCAGAGCTGCAATCTAAGTGTGGGTGGTAAACTGACAGGCAGGAGGGTATTACCCCTGTCACTAAGAGCTGACACATCAAGTGGGGGTAATACAGAGGGATAAGTCCGGTATGATGCTGCATTAATGTAACTAAGAAGACAGGAGGGTAATTATCCATGTACTGAGAGCTGACAATCTAAAGTGGGGGGTTGGGTAAAAGAGACAGAAGACGGAGGGTCATAATCCCTGTACTGAGAGCTGACAATCTAACGGGGTGGGGTAAATAGAAGCAGGATTATATTCCGTATGAAGAGCTGACAATTCTAAGTGGGTGGTAAATAGGAGGAGATATTTTAGACTACAATCTGTAGTTGAATAACAGGAGGGTAATATCCCTGTACTGAAGAGCTGACATTAAGTGGTGGGGTACAATAGACAGACAGAGGTAACCTTCCCTGTACTGAAGAGCATGACAATCTAAGTGGGTAGGTGGTAGGTCAAATAGACAGCGAGGGGTAACTATCCCGTACTGAAGAGCTGACAATCTAAGGGGGTGGAAATAGACAGGAGGGTACATATCCCTGTACTGAAGAGCTGACAATCTAAAGTGGTTGGGTGGAAACTAGACAACAGGAGGGTAAGTAGGTTCCTGTAACTGAAGAGCGCACATCTAAGTGGGTGGGTCAAATAGAAAGGCAGGAGGGTAGTACCCGCTAGCTGAGAGCTTACAATTACTGGGTGGGTAAATAGACAGAGCGGGTAATATCCTGTACTGAAGAGCTGACAATCTAAGGGTGGGTGGGTAAATAGAACAGACAGGGGTAATACCCTGTAACTGACGAGCGACAATCTAAGTGGGTGGGTTAATAAGACAGACGAGGTAATATCCCTGTACTGAAGAGCTGACAATTAAGTGGGGGGTAAATAGACAGGAGATAATATCCCCTGTATGAAGAGCTGACAATCTAAGTGGTGGGGGTAATATAGACAGGCGGGTAATATCCCTGTTTACTGAAGAGCTGACAATCTAAGTGGTGGGTAATAATTGACAGACAGGAGGGAGGTAATATCCCGTGTAATCGGAAGAGCTGCCAATCTAAGTGGTAGTAAATAGACAGGAGGGTAATACTCCCTGTACTGAGAGCTGACAATTCTAACGTGTGGGTGGGTAAATAGACCGAGGTATTATCCACTGTACTGAGAGCTGACAATCTAAGTGGGGGGTGGTGGTAATAGACAGACAGGAGGGTAATATCCCGTACTGAAGAGATGACAATCTAAGTGGTGGGTAAATAGACGGAGGGAGGGTAATATCCCTGTGTCCTGAGAGTAGCCTACATCTAAGTGCTGGTTGTGGGTTAATAGAACAGACAGGAGGGTAATATCCCGTACTCGAAGAGCCTGACAATCTACGTGGGTAGGAAGTAGGACAGGAGGGATTTAAAAAAGCTGTACTGTTGACGAAGAGCTGTACAATTAAGTGGGTGGGTTTAAATAGAGTGGGTAATTCCCCTGTACTGAGAGCTGACAATCTAAGTGGTGGGTAAAATAGACAGAACAGGAGGGTAATACCTGAACTGAAGAGGCTGACAATCTAATGGGTGGTGGAAATAGAAGGAGGTTAATTATCCTGTACTGAAGAGCTGAACAATTACGTGGGTGGGTAACTAGTAAATGACAGACAGAGTGTAATACCCACTGAAAACGAAAGAAGCTGACCATCTAAGTGGGTGGGAAAATAGACAGGAGGAATATCCCTGTACTGAGACGATGCCAATCCGTGGAGTGGGTGGGCTAAATAGACAGGAGGGTATATCCCTGTAATGAAGAGTGACATCTAAGTGGGTGGGGTAATAGAGGAGGGTAATATCCCAGTCTAAAGAGCTGGACATCTAATGGGTGAAGTGTAAAGGTAAATAGGAGGATAATCCCTGTATGAAGAGAGCGACAATCTTAAGTGGTGGGTAAATAGACAGCGAGGTGGTTAAAATCCGTAGTAAACGAGCTGACAATTAACTGGCTGGGTGGGTAAACTAGACAGGCAGGTGTATATTCCCTGTACTGCAAGAGCTGACAATCTAAGTGGGTGGGTATAAATAGACAGGAGGGATAATTATCCCTGTACTAAAGAGTCTGACAATCTAGTGGGTGGGTAAATAGACAGGAGGGTAATCATCCTGTACGAAGAGGCTGACAATCAAGTGGTGGTAGGGGGTAATAGACTGACAGCGAGGGTATATCCCTGGTACGAAAGAGCTGACAACTAAGTGGTGGGGGTAAATAGGACAGGAGGGTAAGAATCCCTGTTATCTAAAGAGCTGAAAATCTAAGGGGTGGCGTAAATAGAACAGGAGGGTAATATCACCTGTACGAAGAGCGACATTCTAAGTGGTGGGGGTAAATTAGACAGAGGGTATATCCCCTGTACTACAGAGTCTACAATCTAAGTGGGTGGTAAAAAAATAAAGAGCTGAGGGTAATATCCTGTGTACCTGGAAGAGCTGACCATGCTAAGGTGGTGGTAAAGGGGGTAAAAACAGACAGAGAGGTAATATCACCCTGTATGAACGAGCTGACAATTCTAATGTGGGTGGGAACAAGACAGGAGGTAATATCCTGTAGCTAAAAGCTGACAATCTAAGTGGGTGGGTGGGTGCGTAACTAGACAGACAGGATGGTTATATCCCTGCTAGTACATTAGGGGTAATAGAAGTGTACATACCGTCTAAGCTGACTAGTGGTGGGTAATAGACCAGGAAGGTATTAAATACCTGTATGAAGAGCTGACACTCAGTGGGTGGGGTTTCATACCGCACGGAGGTACTCATCCCTGCTGCTGAAGAGGCTGCACAATTAAGTGGTGGGTAAATAGTACAGGGAATATCGGTACTAAGTACACTAGGTGTACATAAGCAGCGATTGATACGACGGCTGACATCAAGTGGGTGGGCCAATAGACCCGATGAGGTCCCCATTCCTGTCTGAAGAGGCTGCAATCTACGTTGTTGGTCATAACCGACAGGAGGGTACTTCCCTGTAATTTAATGAAGAGTTTGGCAATCTCCGGTGGGCCTCGCCCGGTTAGGGGTATATCCCGCTACTGAAGGAGCGCTCGACATCTACGTGGGGTGGGTAACATCGACCGACAGAGAGGGTACAGCTTCCCTGTACTGAAGAGCTGATCAATCTAAGGGGGTGGGGGGTGGGCACATTATGAATAGGATGGTAGGTATTCCTGACTGAAGACCTCTCCTAAGGGGTGGGTAAATAGTACAGGAGGACATACCGTACTGAGATGCATCAAGTGTGGTATACGGAGGGATATCCCTGACTAAGAGCTACATCTAAGTGGGGTAAGCGGTAAGACTACGACCGGACATGGGTAAACACCCGACTCCGATTTTTTGAAGGGACAGGAAGCAGCTGGACGAGCAATTCTTTACGTGGGGTAATAATCAGACAGGAGGGTAATATCCCTGTACTGAAGAGCTTGCAAATCTCTAAGGGGTCGGGTGGGTAAATATTGACAGGAGGGTAATATCCCTGTACCGAAGAGTCTGACAATCTAAGTGGGTGGGTAATAGACAGGAGGTAATATCCCTGTACTGAAGAGCTGAACATCTAATGGGTGGTAAATAGACAGGAGGGTAATATCCCTGTACTGAAAGAGCTACAAATAATCTCAAGTGGGTGGGTAAATAGGGGGACAAATCCCGTACATGAGAGCGGTGAAAATTATGGGGGCGGGTAAAAACGGGGTAGGGGTTAGGGTAATATCCTGTATGAAGAGCTGACACACTGCTAAGTGGTGGTGGTAAATAGAACAGGAGGGTAATATCCTGTCGTACTGACTAAGTTGTATATGTCATCCTGTATCGAATGCTAAACTAGTGGGTGGGTAAATAGACAGGAGGGTAAATCCTCTGTACTGAAGAGCCTGACCAATCAAGTGGGGGTAAATAGACAGGAGGGTAATATCCCTGTAACTGAGCGTCTGACAATCTAAGTGGGTGTGGTAAGTTAGACAGGAGGGGTAATATCCCTGTACTGAAGAGGCTGAGCAATCTAAGTGGGTGGGGTAAACAAGACAGGCAGGGTAAGATCCGTCACTGACATTAGTGATGGTAAGACGGAGGATTGTACTAAATTATCTGACTCGTGGGTGGTAAATAGAACCGGAGGGTAATACCTGTACTAAAGAGCTGACAGTCTAATGGATTTGGTAAGGTAAATACGATGGTATCCCTGACTAGTGCAATTAGGGTGGGAATCAGGTATATTCCCTGTACCTGGAGGGGGAAGAGAAGAGCAATCTAGTTGGGTGGGTACAAAAGACAGGAGGAGGAATATCCCTGTTACTGAGAGAGACTGACATATCTAATGTGGGGGGGCGTCGTAAATCAGACCAGGGGGTAATATCCCTGTACTGTAAGCTGGACAATCTAAGTGGGGGTGGTAAATAGACAGGAGGGGTATATCCTGTACTTAATACTGACACTAAGTTAAGTGTTGGTAGGTGTAAATAAGACAGGAGGGTAATATCCCTGTACTAAGAGCTGACATCTTAGTGTAGTGGGTAATAGACAGGAGGGAGGTACTATCTCCTGTACTAAAGAGCTACAATCTAAGTGGTAGGTGGTAAATGACGACAGAGGGTTAATCCCTGTCTGAAGAGCTGAACAATCTAAGTTGGTGTGGTAAATAACAGACAGAGGGTTGTAATTATCCCTGTAGCTGAAGACTGGGGCGGTGGACAATCTAAGTGGTGGGTAAACAGACAGGAAGGGTAATACTCCCTGTGACTAGAAGCTGACAATCTTAGTGGGTGGGTAAATAACAGTGAGTGGTGGTAAATCCCTGAGCTGAAGAGGCTTGGACAATCTAAGGTGTGGGGTGTAAATAGACAGGAGGGTAATATCCTGTACTTAAGAGTGACAATCATAGTGAGTGGGTGTAAAATGACAGACGAGGGTTGTGGGATCTGTTGAGGATCGCTGCAGGTGCAGGGTGGATTGGGGGAATATCCGTGTAAGCTGAAGAGCTGACAACTCTAAGGAGTGGGTAAATAACAGACAGGAGGGATCATCCCGCTGTACTGAAGAGCTGACCCTAACGGGTGTAAGCGTGGGGGTAAATAGACAGCTGAGGGTAAATATCTGTACTAAAGAGGCTGACAATTAAGTGGGTGGGTAAATAGACAGGAGGGTTAATATCCCTGTACTGAAGAGGACTGACAATCTAAGTGGGGGGTTAATAGACAGGAGGGTAATATCCTGTACTAAGAGCTGACCCATCTAATGTACGTGGGTGGTAAATAGACAGAAGAGGGTTAATATCCCTGTACTAAAGAGGCTGACATCAGGGAGTGGGGTAACATACCGACAGGAGGGTAATATCCTGTACTGAAGAGCTGACAATCTAAGTGGGTTGGGTAAATAGACAGGAGGCGGAAAGGTAATAATCGTACTGAAGCAGCTGACATTATTGTCTAAGTGGATTGGGTACATAGACAGACAGAGGGTAGATCCCTTGTACGAAGAGTCTGACATCTAAGTGGGTGGGTAAATACGACAGACAGGGTACTATTCCCGTTCACGAAGAGGCTGACAATCTAAGTGGGTGGGTAAATAGCAGGCAGGGAGGTACTATCCTCTGACTAAAGAAGCTGACAATCTAAGTGGTGGGTAAATGAAGACAGGAGGGTAATATCCTGTACTGAGATGAACAATCTAAGTGGTGGGAATAAATCAGACAGGAGGGTAATATCCTGTACTGAAGAGTGACAAGCTTAAGTGAGGTGCGGTGTCAAATGAAAGAAGGAGTTGGTTTAAATCCCTGACTGAAGAGTGAACAATCTAAGTGGTGGGAAATAGAAAGAAAGGAGGGGTCATATCCATGTACTGAAGAGCTGACAATCTAAGTTGGGTGGGTATGGTAAGTGGTAAATAGACAGGAGGGTAATATCCCTGGTACTCGAAGAGCGACAATCTTAAAGGGGGGGGTGGGTAAATAAGGACAGGAGGGTAATTTATCCCTGTACTGAAGAGCTTGGACAATCTAATGGGTGGGGGTGGGTA
>JAACNH010000109.1:257486-268979 GCA_019447015.1 Hymenochirus boettgeri
ACAGGAGGGTAATATCCCTGTACTGAAGAGCTGACAATCTAAGTGGGTGGGTAAATAGACAGGAGGGTAATATCCCTGTACTGAAGAGCTGACAATCTAAGTGGGTGGGTAAATAGACAGACAGAAGGGGAATATCTCTGATAGTTGTACATGATTAGATGTACATGTTTTTATCGGATTTCAACGGGAAATGACCATAAATGAATTATAACGTACTTTACACTGCTCAATGCCCCAGCCCAAGGTTTTTCTGCTTTCTTGACCCCCCTTTCAATTAATAAACCCTCTAATATTGAGTCTGTTGATCTGCAAAATTCATTTTGGGCAAGTTCAATCACAATGCATAGAAACAGCTGTTCAATCTGTACGTTAGTATAAGTTCCCGTTACATAGCAGGGAAACAGATGTGTAGCTCCGCTCTATTCAGCTTACTTACAGAATCCCCATCCCTTTTATGCACAGTATGGACTGTAGTTATGAGTGTTCACCGTCCGCGTTCCCTGTTACATGCTAGATAGTAATACAGAGCTTAAACTATATCGCATTGAGTTCAGTGGGAGAGGATTATGGGTAATAGAATTTTAGGGAATTCTAAATCCTAAGATCCCTGTGTACAGCCTGGTGTGAGTCCACTAGTAATGTCTTTTCCTCTGCTTTTAAAAGGGATGCTGGTCCGGCAGTTACACAGAGGCCTAGCGCAGAAGGTGAGTGTTGTTTTGTTTATGTTAAGGGGATCATTTATTGGTATGTTGGTACTGAGGATGAGTTCCATGTATCCCCACCACCAGTGTCTTCACCTTAGTGAATCCTCCCCCCCACATATGTTTTCTTTCTTTGCAGTTATTTCCCAGCAGGCCGTGGTGCAGTGCTGTCTCCTCTGCAGCCCAGAATCTCCCTCGGGATGTGTTCAGGACCGGTGAAAGGGACCCGGTTAGTACCATTGTTGTGTAGATTTACATTTTGTGTCTAAGAGCAGTATTTGTGTTGCACTCTCAATAGACCGCCCTGTCCTGGCGTTTAGAGACGTGGTCAGTAGTTTTAGGCTCTATTATGTGCGCAGTCTCTAGGTCTGTCTCCTGTGGAAATCTTTAAATCCCAGTAACACCATCTGCTATTGGATGAAAGAGGAAGGGGGCCAAGTGTTGCCCGTAAACCTTTTAATGATTACGCTGGATAGCTGCTCCTACCTCCGGTAATGGACATTGCCCTTTACACACATTGGGAAATGATGGAACAGAACAATTTTAACTTCTATCGTATTTAGGGTGTGTTTGATTTATTGCCAGTTGGGAAACGGAATGTGCTCAGCGCTTTCACCTTGTTTATTTAAACAGAGAACGGTGGTACACAAGGCTTCATGATGCTTCTCCCCACCAAGTGGGTATGTAGTGCAAATCTACACAGCAAAGCAGGGTAACAGTGACCCCTCACTGATCACTGGTGAAGTGCATGCATATACCCCTTGTGCTGTTTCCATGGTAACTGAAGTAGTCGTGATAAGTCTCTCTCGCTCTTGACATCCGGCTCTCTGATAGGAGGACATTGTTGCCAGGCAGCTGCCTCTCATTTTCCCGGTTCTCCTTCGTGTAACTATAAGGAGGCTCGTCCCAACCTCTGTACATGTTTCGCCTGTCTGCTTTCCCATAGGAGTTTGGCATATCCCATGTGTACGCACATCCCCAGGTCTGCTGTAAAGACATTATCCTGGGGGGAGAATGGCAGTGATGGTCTATCGGGTTATTAGGAGGGAAGCAAATAAAGGCTGCGGGGCGATAAATAATCGTTTGAACAGTAAATTTCCCTAATAACAGAGTTTGGGGTGATCGCCCATTTCTTTAGGAGACGTGTCCCTGCTACAGAGCTGATGTAACCGGGACTATGATTGGTTATTTTCTAGCCTTTGGCTATGAATCCGCAATTATGCCATAGATCCAGACATGTAGGAACTGCTGGTTAACATAGTGTATCGAATTTCTATTTTCACACCTTTCTATGGGATTACGAACCATTTTATCCCATTCCGGTGAATGAATACATGCTGGCCTGGTCCTTATTATGCCTTAATGTGCCCTGTGTTGGGACAGTCAGTGACTGACAGCTTGCCTGGTCTGTAAACAACGTAACAATCAGAGTTCTCCCATGAAGCAATGGGGCAATCGGTCAGGGATTTTACTTGTCCGTGACCTGCAGGGATGGGTTGAGGGTTCCAGAGTCACGTGATCTGATTCTATATTATTAACCCTTTCCAGGACAAACACACAGAGCAGCACGAAGGGCAGATGTATTCGCTCAGTGAAAAGGACGTGAAGATCATTTTCCCCCAGGGACTTCCCTATCGCTTTCAGCTTCAGGTCAGTTTAATATCCGTGGAGATTTATATAGATATTTTTGGATTAGGCATTCGATGACCTTTGTTAAAGGACAACTAAAGCCTTTTCATTTTTTTAACATGTGCTTTATTTCCCAGCATTCCAATCTCAAACATTTAACTCGTTTAGCAGCTTGTTACAGCAGGTCACCTACTGTTACAGACCAGAACCGTTAAGGTTGCCTGTGATGAGGAGACATTGCCAGAAAGTGCACACACACACTAGACCGTACTTTACCGGAAAGCAAACAATACGGTGGTACTGGCTGTTTCTTAATCTAAACCTTCAGGGCCAATGTTCATCAGGTCTGTGCATGCAACTTAAATCTAGGTTTAATAGGTAATGTGGTTTTATACCTCCCAACAATGGTACGGAGACCCCCGAAACAGCCAGTCCTTCCCCAGAATGCCCTAATTGTGCCCCTGAACTCCAAGACGGCAAAACCATTTCCTGTTTGTACAGGCCATCGGATTTTCAAGGGGGTGGATGTTTTTAGATTATTTAAGAATGTTTAGAGATCTGGGATTGGTTCTTCTTTTAGGAAACAGTAGTGAAACACTAAACTTAACTGGTGCTTTGTCTCCTGTAGTGTAAAACCTTCAATGAAACCTGTCTGATGGTCCGTAAACCAGCGGTGGAACTGATCAGCTACCTGCAAAGGACCGATTTCTCCCTGCCGGCCGTTCGCTATGTGTTGTGTATCCTTACACGGTTTTTAGACCAGAGTTTCACCTTCGGTGCAACCAGATTGAACTTCAGTCCTCCTCAGCTATCCCAGGGACTATCTAGTTGTTTCCTTAACTGTCCGAACCTCAGATGGGAAGAGAGGAACTGGAAAAAGTCTGACCTTGTGCCATATTCTTCATTATTGCTATAGCCAAGGTTGGCTCCTCCTTCACGTCCCAGATGGTAGGTGCCATGGGAGTAGTTTAGCAGGTCCCTTTAATATACAGGGGAGTAATGGGTGGGTAGAATCTCTAGTAAAGAGAGGATTAGGGTTCAGATAATGATGCAGTATGTCTGTTCATCAAACCAATAGTATTTAGCCAGGAATTAATAGGTTCTGATGTGTATCCCGTGTGATTACAGCTCATTTCCTGGTGAAGAACTGTAAAGAGCTCCTGCCATCCTCCCACAATAAAGACCGTTTTGACCAGCCCCTGGAAGCTTCTTCTTGGCTAAAGAACTTCAAAATTACCAACGAACGTTTCCTGAAACAGGTGGGTACATGTTACACTCCTTTCTCCCACCATCCTCTCCTTTCTCCCACCATCCTCTCCTTTCTCCCACCATCCTCTCCTTTCTCCCATTATCCTCTCCTTTCTCCCACCATCCTCTCCTCTCTCCCACCATCCTCTCCTTTCTCCCACCATCCTCTCCTTTCTCCCACCATCCACCATCCTCTCCTCTCTCCCACCATCCTCTCCTCTCTCCCACCATCCTCTCCTCTCTCCCACCATCCTCTCCTCTCTCCCACCATCCTCTTCTCTGCTTTTTGCTGCTTCTTATAAGCTATGGGGTTGGTAAATTGTTCAAGAAAACTACTGACCTCCACCGACAGGTGTCAGGCCTACTGAACTGGGTAAAGGTACCAAACAAAAGTCCAAATTGTGTACATTTTTCGTATCCATCTTTCTTTCTGTCTATTTCACGCACTGTGTCCTGCCCTACTGATGCAGATCTAATTTGATATGTTGGGGCGATTATTCCTGTTCACCTGACAATGTAACAGGATCACTGTTACCAGGTACCAAAAGCCAATGCATCATCTTATTTGTCGCTGTTAATCAAGGATCCATGGTTGTGTAATATTGTGTAATAAGGTTCAGCCATTGCTATCCTACACAAATACATTGTTTCTTTCCATTCTTGTCTTCTAGATCCAAACAAAACAGCGGTATGTCTGGAGTAAACGAGAAGCCACAGAGGAGGGGAGACCCCTGGGGGAGGTGGTGGATCAGGTAAAAATGAAAACATTTAGAGCAAGATGGAGGGGTTTACAAGGGAAACAGGTTGTTGGGAACAAGGCAAGCGATTTGTTGTTAATTATGCCGGACTCTGCACCTAGGGGCTGACCAGAGTGAAGAGTGCCAGCGACGCTGTTGGTGTAGTTCTGAAGGAGCTGAAAAGACAAAGTGGGGGAGATGCCTTCCGTTTGCTGGTTTGTTTAGACGGAGTTAATTCGCTGTGGGGTAGGACCACCATAAGAAAAGAAGACAAAGGCTTTGTAAGTGGCAGAATTTGATTTAATAGATTTCACGACATACAAGTACAGAGAACAGGAAGAGCAGATGAAATAGACGGCATTCTGGGAAATACCCATAAGGACTCTTTTTATTAAATTACAACATGTGGAGAGCCATTAAGGCCCAGGAAGACTTTCAGGGTTATTCAAAAAAAAGTTCTTATCGTTAAAAATGGTGCTAATTTTGCCCCAACCAATCAGATGTTAGCTTCTTAAAAGATATCTGATTGGTTGGGGCAAAATTAGAACCATTTTCAACGATAAGAACTTTTATTGAATCTCCCTGATTGTTTCCGGGTTGACTGACCGACATTTCTGTGTTTTGGATGGTTACCTGTGCTGGCCGTGACCGTTGGTCTGTCCAAAACGGGCAGATCAGATGCGTCCGAAATCAATGGATGTTCGTGCATTACGTGTGTACCCAGATTTAGGCAATCCTGGTATGTTTGGCACTGCCTGAACTCCATCCCCCTTTTTCCTGGTGTGCTTGGCACATTGTAGGACACTTGTTTGTCTCCTTTTCTCCTGGGATCTTTTCTCTAATCTGGCTCTTAAATGGTTAATAAAGTACTGGACTTTTAATAGATTTAACAGATGGGCTGGTCTGGATATGTGATTGTACTGACTCGGACTTCCTTGTAGGTGTCTCCGGAGGAGCTGAGTCTGGTCCATAACTTCAGAAAAATGGTCCAGAACGACTGGGTAAGATCACCGCTGACTTGTGCTCTGCTTCTGAAGCTTTTTAATATTAATGTGTCCGATGTTTGGGATATGGACCTCAGTTCAGGTTTTGTGTAACTCACTAGACGTCAGGCTTGAAATTTCATTTCTCTTTCAGACAGGAGGGGCCATTGTCCTAAGTGTAGCCCAGACGGGATCGCTCTTCACTCCGAGTACAGCCTACTTTCCCTTTGATCTACTTGGGAAGGTAAAGCTTTGTTTCCATTTGCTGCTGTTCCTATGTTGCCCAGACTGTCCAAAGAGGGCCACACATTCCCCATTTACAGACTCCCCGGTTGAAATATCTCTTTCTCTCCATAGGAGGGTTTCGATATTCTGGACCCGTTTGTACCCATTCATGTAGCAAATTACAATGAGAAGGAATTCGAGAGCTGTTACCAGTATTATGTCGAGCGGAAATGGCTACAACACGAGAAATGTAAGTTGGTTCCGTACTGATCATCAGCAGGACCAACGCTAACCATAGGAGTTACTATCACTAACTCACTGACCGTGCAGGCCACACTAATGCGCTTTTAAACCTACACCTTAGGGTTGGTGCTTTGGGAATAAAACTGCATTTTACCCTTTAACAACATGCGGTAGATCGGTGACGTTCTGTCTGTTACAGGTCGCAGTGAGGAGGGGAAGATGGAGCTGCACTTTTTGAGCAATTCTAACCCACGAGAGCTGGAGAAGATCTGCGCCTTCCTGTGATATCATCATTTCCAGTGGGTCCTGCTCCCTGTGGTGTCCTTGTTGGTCCATATAGAGGATCAATGACTAATGGCCGTGAGGACTGAGCCATCCTAGACTGGTGACTTGTCCCTTTCTGTAAATAGTCACAGTAATAAAGTTTTTTTTTTTTCTATAAACCTCGTGTGAGAGAATCTGCTGGTTCTACACAGTGGGCATTGCTGTAACCATCTGTGATATGTAAAGTAGTAGAGAATATTACAATGACAGACACCCCACCCTGACGATTCTGGCTTCCGGCAGGGTGGGGAGAAGGGGGCATGGGAAGTGACATCAAAGGTTAGGGGGTGGTACGCACTATATTCCGTAAATTACGTCACATTAGAGACGTGGCCGGGTAATTTAAGTCACAAGAGGCGTGGTTAAGGGCGTAACGGCGTTCCGGAGGCGGAGTTATCTGGCGGGTTCGGGTTGCAGGAATTTGGGGTGACCTTCCCAAGATCAGGGAGACTCCCGGGGGGGTGGGATACCTGCAATGAGGCCAATGAAGATGGGGGAGACTGTATAGCACAGTATCTAACATTAAGGGCAAGTCCACTCCTAAAATGAAAAATTGGGTACGCAGCACTGTACATTATAAAATACAGAGCATACAAATAGATAAGGGAAAGCAATTATACAGATAAATTTACATAAAGTTTCAAAGGTTCGGAATATATACAGTGAGGTGTGCCTTGACATATTAAGAATGAGATCCCTGCCCCGAAGAGCTTACAATCTAAATGGGAGGGACTACATACAGATACAAGTGGGGGGAGAGATAAAGTGCTCAGACATCCAACAATCATTGATAGTGCTGGTTTTCAGAAATGTAGGATAACCATTTAGATTTAAAAGAGCTAAAGGATGTCACCTAGCGAAGTGAGAGTTCCAAAGGTAGGGAGCAGCAAGAGAGAGCGGCTTAAGGAGGAAGTGCAACAAACAAGAGAGACTGGTTTAAGGCGGGAGGAAGCAGTGTTAGTTGGGGGTCTGTAGATTTCCTTGGGAGGAACGGAGATTAGTAAAAGGGACCCAGTCCACCCTTCTCCATCTCTATTGACAAGATGGTCTGTGGAATCTGCACGCTGCCTTGGAGTGATCTTTAACTCCTCTCTTTCCTTCCATCATCACATTAACAATGTCGCTTTCTCCTTCGCAATATTGCCAAGATCCACCCTTTTCTCTCTCTCTCCACTACTAAAATGCTCACCCATGCCCTTATAATCTCCCATCTTGACTACTGTAACATTCTACTACTTGGACTCCCAGTCTGTCATCTCTCTCCCTCCACTACTAAAATGCTCATCCATGCCCTTATAATCTCCCGTCTTGACTACTGTAACATTCTACTACTTGGACTCCCAGCCTCTCATCTCTCTCCTCTCCAGTCTATATTAAAATGCTGTCTATATTAAAATGCTTATCCATGCCCTTATAATCTCCCGTCTTGATTACTGTAACATTCTACTACTCGCACTCCCAGGCTCTCATCTCTCTCCTCTCCAGTCTATATTAAAATGCCCATCCATGCCCTTATAATCTCCTGTCTTGACTACTGTAACATTCTACTTGGATTGTCACCAGGCGAAGGGAGAGGAGGGAGGAGCAGAGAGTTATAAAAAGGTAGGATAACAGTTAGATGTGAAAGTATTAAGGATGTCACCAGGCGAAGGGAGAGAGGGGAGAGTATATAAGGTTCGTGGATAACAGTTAGAGGTGAAAGTATTAATGGATGTCACCAGGCGAAGGGAGAATGAGAGAGGGAGGAGAGTTTAAAAGTAGGTAGGATATAACAGTCTAGATGGGGAAAGTATAATGGATGTAACCTGCAAAGCGGGAGAGATGGAGTGAGAGGGAGAGAGTTATAAGGTAAGGATAACGTCTAGATGGGAAAGTATTAATGGATGTCACCAGGCGAAGCGACGGGAGAGAGGGACGAGAGTTATCAAGGTAGGATAACAGTTAGATGTGAAAAAGTATTAATGGATGTCACCAGGCGAGTAGCGAGAGAGGGAGAGAGTTATAAAGGTAGGATACAGTCCAGAGTGGTGGAACAGTAGTAATGGATTGTCACAGGCGAAGGCGAGAGAGCGTTGATGAGAGTTATAAAGGTAGGATAACCAGTCCAGATGTGAAAGTATTAAGGATGTCAACGGGCGAAGGGAGAGAGGAGGAGAGTTATAAAGGTAGGTAACAGTCCGAGATGTGAAAGGATTAAGGATGTCACCGGGCGAAGCGCGGAGAGAGAGGAGGGAGTATAAAAGGTAGGGTAGGGATAAACAGTCTAGATGTGGAAAGTATTAATGGAGTCACCAGGCGAAGCGATAGAGGGAGAGAGTTATAAAGGTAGAATAAACAGTCGAGAGTGAAAGTAGTAATGGAGTCACCAGGCGATAGCGAGAGAGGGAGAGGAGTTATAAAGGTAGGAGAACATCAGATGTGAAAGTAAAATTAATGGAGTCACCAGGCGAAAGCGGATGAGAGGGGGGGAGGAGCGTTCGAGAGTTATAAAGTAGAATAACAGTCTAGATGTGACAGTATTAATGGGATGTCACCAGGCGAAGCGACGAGAGGAGAGAGTTGAGAGTATAGAAGTAGGATAAAACAGTCTAGATGGGAAAGTATTAAGGATGTCACCAGGCGAAGGAGGAGAGAGGGACGAGAGTTAAAGGTTTTAGGATAACAGTCTAGATGGGAAAGTATTAATGGATGTCACCAGGCGAAGCGAGAGAGGAGGAGTTATAAAGGTAGGATTAACAGTCTAGATGGGAAAGTATATTACTGGATGTCACCAGGCGAAGGGGGATGAGAGAGGGATGGGAGAGAGTTATAAAGGTTAGGATAACAGTTCTAGATGGGAAAGTATTAATGGATGTCACCAGGCGAGGGAGAGAGGGAGAGAGAGTTATTAAAGGTAGGATAACAGTTCTAGATGGGCAAGTTATTAATGGATGTCACCAGGCGAAGGGGAGAGAGGAGGGAGAGAGTTATAAAGGTAGGCTAACAGTCTAGATGGGAAAGTATTAAGCTATGCACCAGGCGAAGGGGAACGAGAGGGAGAGGGGGGCGAGGGGAGAGAGTTATAAAGGTTAGGATACCAGTCCAATGGGAAGTATTAAGGGATGTCCACCAAGCGAAGGGAGGGAAGTGAGGACGAGAGGGAGAGAGATATAGAGTTATAAAGGTAGGATAACAGTTCCAGATGGGAAGTATTAAATGGATGGCACAAGGCGAAGCGAGGGAGAGAGAGCGAGAGGGAGAGAGTATAAAGGTAGGCATAACAGTCCAGAGGAAAGTATTAATGGATGTCACCAGGCGAAGCGACAGAGGGAGAGAGTATTAAAGGTAGGATAACCGTCTGATGTGAAAAGGATTAAGGATGTCAACAGGCGAAGGGAGAGAGGGAGAGAGTTATAAAGGTAGGAAACAGTCTAGATGGGAAAGTAAATGGATGTCACCAGGCAAGGGGGAGAGAGGGAGAGAGTTATAAAGGTTAGGATAACAGTCTAGATGGGGAAAAGTAGTAATTGGATGTCACCAGGCGAAGGGAGGAGAGGAGAGAGTATAAAGGTAGGATAACAGTCTAGCTGGGAAAAGTTATAATGGATGTCACCAGGCGAAAGGACGGAGGGAGAGAGTTATAAAGGTAGAACAGTTCTAGATGGAAAGTATAATGGAGGTCACCAGCCGAAGCGAGGGAGAGGGAGCAGTGAACAAGGTAGGATAACAGTCTAGATGGGAACGTATTAATGGGGAATTTCACCAGGGCGAGGGAGAGAGGGAGAGAGTTATTAAAGGTAGCGGATAAAAGTCTAGATTGGAAAGTATTAATGGGATGTCACCAGGCGAAGCAGGATGAGAGAGGGAGAGAGTTATAAAGTAGGATAACAGTCTAGAGGGGAAAGATTAATGGATGGGTCAACAGGCGAAGGGAGAGAGGGATGAGAGAGTTTAGAAAGTAGGATAAAACAGTCTAGATTGGGAGAAGATTAAGGATGTCACCAGGCGAAAGCGGACAGAGGGAGAGAGTTATAAGGTAGGATAAACCGGTATAGATGTGAAATATTAATGGATGTAACCAGGCGAAGGGAGTTATGTATACAGGTAGTCTAACAGGTTAGCTATGAAAGTATTAATGGGGTCAACAGGGAAGCGAGAGAGAGAGGAGAGGAGTTATAAAGGTAGGATAAACAGTCCAGAGGGAAATATTAATGGATGTCCACCAGGCGAAGCGAAGAGGGGAAGAGAGTTATAAAGTAGGATAACGTCTAGATGTGAAAGATTAATGATATGTCACCAGGCGAGAGGGATGAGAGGGAAGAGAGTTATAAAGGTCGGATAACAGTCTAGATGTGAAAGGTATTAATGGATGTCACCGGCGAAAGGATCGAGAGGGAGAGAGGTATAAAGGTAGGATAACAGTCTAGCTATGACAAGTATTAATGGATGGGCACCAGGCGAAGCGGCGAGGGGAGGGAGAGAGTTATAAAGTAGGATAACAGTCTAGGATGGGAAAAGTATAAATGGGATGTCACCAGGCGAAGTGGAGAGAGGGAGAGGAGTTAGAAAGTAGGGAGAAAGAAAGAGGGAGAATGCGTGTAAGGCGGAGCTGCAGCAGTGTTAGGTGGGGGTCTGTGAAAGAAAGATTTTTCTGCGCAAGGAAAGGAGGGCACGAGCAGTACCCGGGGTTGCAGGTTCTCTTTGGAGGAGAGCGAGACGATCGAGCTGCCGAGTTTAATATAGACTGGAGAGGAGAGAGATGAGAGGCCGGGAGTCCAAGAAGTGAAGTGTACAGTAGCCAAGACAGGAGATTATAAGGGATGGATGGGCATTTTAATATAGACTGGAGAGGAGAGAGATGAGAGGCTGGGACAAGTCCAAGTAGTAGAATGTTACAGTAGTCAAGACAGGAGATTATAAGGGCATGGATGGGCATTTAATATAGACTGAGAGGAGAGAGATGAGAGCCCGGGTGTCCGAGTGTAGAATGTTACAGTAGTCAAGACGGAGATATAAGGGCATGGATAAGCATTTTAATATAGACTGGAGAGGAGAGAGATGTAGAGCCCTGGAGTCCGAGTAGTAGAATGTTACAGTAGTCAGACGGGAGAGTTTAAGGGCATGGATGAGCATTCTTATATAGACTGGAGTGGAAGGAGATAGAAGAAGATGAAGGGCCGGGGAGTCCAAGCAATCCATGCCCTTATAATCTCCTGTCTTGACTACTGTAACATTCTACTGCTTGGACTCCCAGCCTCTCATCTCTCTCCTCTCCAGTCTATATTAAAATGCTCATCCATGCCCTTATAATCTCCCGTCTTGACTACTGTAACATTCTACTACTCGGACTCCCGGGCTCTCATCTCTCTCCTCTCCAGTCTATATTAAAATGCTTATCCATGCCCTTATAATCTCCCGTCTTGA
>JAACNH010000109.1:279017-376326 GCA_019447015.1 Hymenochirus boettgeri
TTTTTTTTTTTTGAGTAAACCCTCACGTTAAAGCATGGGACCATGTGAGTACCAACCCTCACGTTCAGCATGGGACCATCGTGAGTACACCCTCACGTTACAGGCACTGGGACCAAGTGAGTAAACACCCTCACGTTAACAGCATGGGCGATCATAGTGAGTGTACACCTCAAAGTTACAGCATGGGACCATAGTGAGTACACCCTCACGTTCTACAGCTGGGGACCATAGTGAGTTACACCTCACGTTACAGCAGTGGACCAAGGTGAGTACAAAACCCTCACGATCATCATGGGACCATAGTAGACTCACGTTACACACCTTCACGCCCTCACGTTACAGCATGGGACCATAGTGAGTACACCCTCACGTTACCGCATGGGACCATAGTGCGTACACCCTCACGTTACCGTATGGGACACTAGTGACTACACCCTCACGTTACCGTATGGGACACTAGTGCCTACACCCTCACGTTACCGTATGGGACACTAGTGAGTACACCCTCACGTTGCAGCATGGGACACTAGTGAGTACATGGGGGCTCAATATAGTGGTCCCATGCTGTACGGAGGGTTGTACTCACTATGGTCCATGCTGTAACGTTGAGGGTGTAAACTCACTTGGTCCCATGCTGTAACTGTGAGGGGTATCATATATGGTCCAATGCCGTAAGTGAGGTGTACTCACTAGGTCAATGCTGTAAAAGGAGGTGTGATAACTCACTTGGTCCCATGCTGGGAACGTCGAGGGTTTTGTTGTACTCACTATGGTCCCATACTGTACGTGAGGAGGTGTACTCACTATTGGTCCCATGCTGTAAAGTGAGGTTGTACTCACTTATGGTACCAGCTGCGCAGTATTACTTGCATTACGTAGGGTTGTACTCACTATGTCCCATGCTGTAAACGTGAGGGCTGTACTCACTATGGTCCCATGCGTTGTCAACGTCGAGGGTTTGTACTCACTATTGGTCCCATGCGTGCAACGTGAGGTGTGTCTCACTTATGGTCCCATGCGTAACGTGAGGGTGTACTCAACTATGGTCCCATGCTGCAACGTGGAGTGTTACTCACATATGGTCCACATGATCTGTGTAACGTGAGGGTGTCTCACTCATGTCCCATGCGTGTCAACCGTGAGTTGTGGTGTGCTTTTGTACTCACTATGGTCCCATGCTGCAACGTGATGTGGTTATATTACCATCTGACTGAGGTGTAGCCATGCATCTGTAACGTGAGGGTGTATCACTATGTGTCCCTACGGTAACGTGAGGTTGTTACGACTATGTCGTCCAGTGGTAACGTGGAGGGTCTTCACGTATGGTCTCGTAACGAGGTTGCTAGTGTATGTAACGTGAGGGTGTACTCACCTATGGGCACATGCTGTAACGTTAGGTGTACTCACTATGGTCCCATGTGTACGTGAGAGGTGTTCTTGTAACTCACTATGGTCCCATGCTGTACGTAGTGTGATGTACTCACCTATGGTCCATTGCTGTGTACGTGAGGTGTGACTTCACTATGGTCCCCCATGACTGTGAAGGAGGGTGTTTAGTACTCACTTGGTCCATGCTGTAACTTGAGGTGTTACATCACTATGTCCCATGCTGTAACGTGAGGGTGTACTCACTATGGTCCCATGCCTGTAACGTGAGGGCTGTACTCACTATGCCCATGTTGTACTGTGTACTCACTGGTCCCATCTGTAACGTGAGGGTGGTACTCACGATGGTCCCATGCTGTTAACGTGAGGGTTTACTCACTATGGTCCCATGTGCTTGTAACGTGAGGGTTGTATCACGATGGGTACCATGAGTGTAACGTCGAGGGGGTACTCACTATGGTCCCATGCTGTAACGTTAGGTGTACTCACTACTGGGGCCCATGCTGTAAAACGTGAGGGTGGTACTCACTATGAGCTCCCATGCGTAACGTGAGGGGTGACTTCACTAGGTCCCATGCTTGTAACGTGAGGGTTTGTACTCACTATGGTCCCATGCTGTGTTGAAATTGAGGTTTGTACTCACTATGGTCCAGCTGGATACGTGGGGTGTTTGTACTCACTATGGTCCATGCTGTAAGTTGAGGGTGTTGTACTCACTAAGGTCCCCATATGCTGTAACGTGAGGGTTGTGACTCATATGGTCCCATGCTGTAAACGTGAGGGGTTACTCACTATGGTCCAATTGCTGAAACGTGAGGGTTGTACTCACTATTGGTCCCATGCTTGTTGTTGTAAAGATGAGGGTGTATCACTATGGTTCCCATGCTTGTAACGTGGGGTGATTTTGGACTTCACTATCGAGTCCCATTCTGTAACGTGAGGCGGATACTCACTTATGGTCCAGGTGTAAGTGAGGTGTACTCACATGGTCCTCCCATGCGTGTAACGTGAGGGTTGTACTCACTATGGTCCCATGCGTGTAACGTGAGGTTGTACTTCACTAT
The DNA here is from genome assembly GCA_019447015.1 of Hymenochirus boettgeri. Lineage (NCBI taxonomy): Eukaryota > Metazoa > Chordata > Amphibia > Anura > Pipidae > Hymenochirus > Hymenochirus boettgeri. The sequence continues at coordinate 281,468 of JAACNH010000109.1, forward strand.
GGGCCCATTGCTGGTTGTTTGTAACGTGAGGGTGCTAGTGAGTACACCCTCACGTTGCAGCATGGGACACTAGTGAGTACAACCTCACGTTGCAGCATGGGACCATAGTGAGTACACCCTCACGTTGCAGCATGGGACCATAGTGAGTACACCCTCACGTTGCAGCATGGGACCATAGTGACATGTGCTCAGCGGCGTCACCGCGGGGGGTTCCCTGGTCGCGACTTCTTGCCTGCACGTGGTGAGGCAACTGCAAGGATAAACTCGCAACAAATATTCCAGTACTTGACTGAGTGTCAACATAATGGTAAGGGGGGGGGGGGGGGGGGGGGGGGGGGTGGGGGGGGGGGGGGGTGATAAAATAAAGGGAGCAAAGGAACAAGGAAAAAGAATTGATAATGTGAATAGCAGAATACACAAGACCATTATGGCAAAGGAAAATAGGTGACACCTAAACTGCAATAGGAGAAAAGGATTAAAGGACAATTATACTTACCATTTCCCCCCAACCACTCCTGCAAAGTAACCAGGGTGAGGACCTAAAACGCTAGTCCTCACCTCTGGGTACTTTACAAAAGTCCTGAAGTACTTACTTGTAAACTCCCTTGTCGCTCCGGTAGGATCCTCCCCACTGGCACTGTCAGTGACAGTCCGGGAGGCAACCAATGGAAGACACGCCTCCTTTCAGAGCGCATCTTCCCATTGGCTGCCTCCCGGACTGTCACTGACAGTGCCAGTGGGGAGGATCCTACTTCAGTACTTTTGTAAAGTACCCAGAGGTGAGGACTTAGCGTTTAGGTCCTCACCCTGGGTACTTTGCAGGAGTGGGGGGAAAGGATCAAGGGGGAGGTGAGTATAATTGTCCTTTCAGTCCCCTGTACAACGAGTAAAGGAAACAATAAGAAGAGACAGAAGAAGCTAGAGAAATAAATATGGAGGTCACGGAGATGAGAGAAGGGATATTACAGGAGTTTACACTCTACTTGTGTTCTAGAAGTAAATGTGACAAACATGGTCCCTGGGTAACAGATTCCCTACCAACAAAGTCCCCTAAATACCTTGTTGTTGTCACTGAATCCCAATCGGTAACCATGTTCAAACTGGACTTCCTTTTCCTTCTTTTTATCATCTTCCTCACGGCTCAAAAATTCCAGCCTGGTTGCCACAGGCAGATTATCTGCTATCCTGTACACAAAGAGCATGGCACAGTGAATAAAAGCTCAGTCTCTACTACTAATGCCTGCCCACTGACTGAGATAAGACTTTTAATATCTGTCTGACATTATGAATTATGTATTGTAAATATCTAAAATGCACCATGAAATCCATTATAACAAAGTGACACCACTGCACAGACCAGACAAGGAGGGAAATAACGAGTGCTGTGCAGATACAGGTAGGTAAATCTACTAGGCAGACATTAGATAGAGAATGTATAAAGACTGCAGTTCTAATCTTGAGTTAATCTAATTTGGCCCATCCATTTTGTGATGACAAGTTGAGTTAAAAAAAATTAAGTGCTAGGTGCTCCTTAAGCTGGGTAGACACCATCCAATAATTCTGCCCGACCGACTGACATTTCACTGTTCTGTTTATTGATCCAACATGTTTCGACCCACAAATGGGTCTTTATCAAGTGATGAGTGGAAACATACTTCGTGTATGCAGCATTCCTGCGTGGAGGCCCATTAGCCATCCATACCTGTGGCTTTACTTGACAATTTGTGAAATAAGACATTTTTAACAAATTCTTATTCAATATAATTTACATTTTTGATGACCCAGGATGCCAGTATTCAAATGAATTAATTGCAGAGACTTCCAAAAACACACTTTACAACAATGACAGCTTTCCTAGCAGAAGCAGGAGAGCTGGCACTTTGTGCAGTCTTGTCAACATTAATCCTTTTTGTTTCTACTCAGATGCAAGAGAAGTCACTACCATGTTAGTAAGGCAGGTGACCCTTACAATCTGTACTTTTACAGTTTTCCTCTTTGCCTATTTATGGAGGGTATTCTTTATTTATCTCTATAATGTCTTGCACTTACTTTGCACACTTGATATTGTTAGAATTTACAGCATCGTGTACCAAACTGGTGCTTTGTAAACACATAAATACACACATACATGATGGATAAATACATAACTAAGACACGCCCATCTAGTCCAACCTTTATACCCTACCCATAATGTCTGTATAACTGTTACATAGTAACATAGCGTTGGAGGTTGTATAAAGACATACGTCCATCTAGTCCAACCTTTATACCCTACCCATAATGTCTGTATAACAGTTACATAGTAACATAGTATTGGATGTTGTATAAAGACATACATACATCTAGTCCGACCTTTATACCCTACCCATAATGTCTGTATAACAGTTACATAGTAACATAGTATTGGAGGTTGTATAAAGACATACGTCCCTCTAGTCCAACCTTTATACCCTACCCATAATGTCTGTATAACAGTTACATAGTAACATAGTATTGGAGGTTGTATAAAGACATACGTCCATCTAGTCCAACCTTTATACCCTACCCATAATGTCTGTATAACAGTTCATAGTAACATATTATGAGGTTGTATAAAGACATACGTCCATCTAGTCCAACCTTTATCCCTACCCATAATGTCTGTATAACAGTTACATAGTACATAGTATTGGAGGTGTAAAGACATACTTCCATCAGTCACCCTTTATACCCTACCCATAATGTCTGTATAACAGTTACATAGTAACATATATTGGAGGTTGTATAAAGACATACGTCCATCTAGTCCAACCTTTATACCCTACCCATAATGTCTGTATAACAGTTACATAGTACATAGTATTGGAGGTTGTATAAAGACATATCCATCTAGTCCAACCTTTATACCCTACCCAAATGTCGTGTATATAACAGTTACATAGTAACATAGTATTGGAGGTTATAAAGACATACGTCCATCTAGTCCAACCTTTATACCCTACCCATAAGTCTTTATAACAGTTACATAGTAACATAGTATTGGAGGTTGTATAAAGACATACGTCTATCTAGTCCAACCTTTATACCCTACCCATAATGTCTGAATAACAGTTACATAGTAACATAGTATTGGAGGTTGTATAAAGACATACGTCCATCTAGTCCAACCTTTATACCCTACCCATAATGTCTGTATAACAGTTACATAGTAACATAGTATTGGAGGTTGTATAAAGACATACGTCCATCTAGTCCAACCTTTTATACCCTACCCATAATGTCTGTATAACAGTTACATAGTACCATAGTATTGGGGTTGTATAAGGACATACATCCACAGTCCAACCTTATACCCTACCCATAATGTCTGTATAACAGTTCATAGTAACATAGTATTGAGGTTGTATAAAGACATACGTCCATCGCAGTCCAACCTTTATACCCTACCCATAATGTCTGTATAACAGTTACATAGTAACATAATTGGAGGTTGTATAAAGACATACGTCCATCTAGTCCAACCTTTATACCCTACCCTAATGTCTGTATAACAGTTACATAGTAACATAGTATTGGAGGTTGTATAAAGACATACGTCCTCTAGTCCAACCTTTATACCCTACCCATAATGTCTGTCAACAGTTACATAGTAACATAGTATTGGAGGTTGTATAAGACATACGTCCATCTAGTCCAACCTTTATACCCTACCCATAATGTCTGTTAAAGTTACTAGTAACATAGTATTGGAGGTTGTATAAAGACATACGTCCATCTAGTCCAACCTTTATACCCTACCCATAATGTCTGTTAACAGTTACATAGTACTAGTAGTGAGGTTGTATAAACATACGTCCATCTAGTCCAACCTTTATACCCTACCCATAATGTTGTAAACAGTTACATAGTACATAGTATGCTAGTGAGTACACCCTCACGTTGCAGCATGGGACCATAGTGAGTACACCCTCACGTTGCAGCATGGGACCATAGTGAGTACACCCTCACGTTGCAGCATGGGACCATAGTGAGTACACCCTCACGTTGCAGCATGGGACCATAGTGAGTACACCCTCACGTTACACGCATGGGAGGACCATGTGAGTACACCTCACTTACACCTGGACCATAAGTGAGTATCCGCCTCACGTTACAGAATGGGACTCGATAGTGAAGTCCAAAATCACCCCACGTTACAAGCATGGGAACCATAGTGATACACCCTCATCTTTACAACAACAAGCATGGGACCAATAGTGAGTACAACCCTCACGGTTTACAGAATTGGACCTAGTGAGTAACCCCTCACGTTACAGATGGGACACATATGACTACCACAACCCTCACGTTCAGCATATGGGACACTAGTGAGTACAACACTCACGTTGACAGCATGGGACATAGTGAGAAACACCCCACGTTGCAGCATGGACCATAGTGAGTACACAACCTCACGTTGCACACGCATGGGACCATAGTTGAGTACACCCTCACGTTGGACGCATGGGACCTAGTGAACACCCCTCACGTTGACGCATGGGACTCATAGTGAGTTACCACCCTCACCGTTTTCAGCATGGGCCCAGTAGTGAGTACACCTCCGTTGACAGCATGGGACAATGAGTACCCCGACGTTACACATGGCCCTATACACTCGTACAAGTACATGGGACCATAGTGAGTAAACCCTCACGTTGCAGCATGGGACCATCGTGAGTACAACCCTCACGTTGCAGCATGGGACCATAGTGAGTACACCCTCACGTTGCAGCATGGGACCATAGTGAGTACACCCTCACGTTGCAGCATGGGACCATAGTGAGTACACCCTCACGTTACAGTATGGGACCATAGTGAGTACACCCTTACATTGTTTTAATATTTTATTGTATCTTTACATGGGACAATACTGAAGATCTGACACTGATACAATGTAGTCAGTTTACAGCTTGTATAACAGTGTAAATCTACTGTCCCCTCACAATAACTCACACCCAGACATTAATGTCTAATCCACTGGCAATAAAAGTGAGTTCACCCCTTAGTGAATAATGTCCATATTGTGCCGAATTATCCATTTCCCTGCCGGGGCCATGTGACTGGTTAGTGTGACAAGGTGTCAGGTGTGTTACATTTGGTGTTGTCGCTCTCCCATTCCCACGCTGGTCACTGGAAGTTGGACACGGCGCCTCATGGAAAACTCTGGTGATCTGATATAAAGAATTGTTGCTCTATATAAAGTTGGTCTAGGCTATAAGGAGATTCCCAACACCCTAGAACTGATCTGCAGCCCGGTGACCTTACGCCACACACTGCATTAAAGTGGTCCACATGGCTGGTGTCCCGGAAGGAATCCTCAACTAAAGATGATGCACAAGACAATCGGACTAAGGATTTGGATTACTGGAACTGTGTCCTGTGGTCTAATGAGACAAAGATAAACATTCTGTTCAGATGTTTATGGCGACAACCAGGTGAGGATACAAAGACCAGAGTGTCTTGTCTACAGACAAGCATGGTGGTGGAGTGTGATGGTTTGGAACTGCTTGAGTACTGGGCACCGCGGAGATACAATTCATTGAGGGAACCATGAGTGACTGCTGGGCAGTATTCCAACATAATGACCCCAAGCACTCCTCCAAGATGCCCACGACCTTTCTAAAGAAATGTTGGTCTAGTCAAACACGTCTTCAGACCTAAACCCTATTGAGCACCTGTGGAACATCCTCTAATGGAAGGTGGAAGAGCGAAAATTTCTCGAACATCCACCATGACGTCCCGGAGGAGAGGAAGATTCCTTTGACAACTTGCGAACTCCATGGCAGTGCTGGAAAATTGACACTTTGGGTACAAAGTATCAACGTGTCAGATCTTGTATTGTCCCATGAAAAGATAGAATATTTACAGAAATGTGAGGGTGGACTGACTATTGTGACACTGTGTCTATATTTATATATTCAACCCTTTAAAAATATAGCCGCAGGAGGAAATTTCTAGGTGCATTGTTTCCTGTCATTTGTACAGCCCTGATATTTATATCCTTTCTTATAAAGTATAGTATTGGAGGTTGTATAAAGACATACGTCCATCTAGTCCAACCTTTATACCCTACCCATAATGTCTGTATAACAGTTACATAGTAACATAGTATTGGAGGTTGTATAAAGACACACGTCCATCTAGTCCAACCTTTATACCCTACCCATGTCTGTATAACAGTTACATAGTAACATAGAATTGGAGGTTGTATAAAGACATACGTCCATCTAGTCCAACCTTTATACCCTACCCATGTCTGTATAACAGTTACATAGTAACATAGAATTGGAGGTTGTATAAAGACATACGTCCATCTAGTCCAACCTTTATACCCTACCCATAATGTCTGTATAACAGTTACATAGCATTGGAGGTTGTATAAAGACATAGGTCCATCTAGTCCAACCTTTATACCCTACCCATAATGTCTGTATAACAGTTACATAGTAACATAGAATCAGAGGTTGTATAAAGACATACGTCCATCTAGTCCAACCTTTATAGTATAACAGTTACCATAGTACCTCATTCATTATAAACCCAAGAGGTCTACTGGATAATGTCTACCAGTCATTACACAGAGGCGGTTTCATTCATTACAAACCCAAGAGGTCTACTGGATAATGTGGTAATCGCATTTTTAATTGATTGAAATTTTTCCTGGCGCTCTCCATTTTGGAATATAAAGAATTTGATCCTTTCTATGTCACTTGATTGATTTCCTACAGAAATAAACATCTTATTTTCAGTCTAATGATGAAATGTAGTTTTTCAAAAAAATGTTCAAACACCCAATGGGTGTTTACAGTAACAGTCATGTGATCACTTCCAATAATCAATCAGCCAAACACAACTTATAATATTGGAAAGGAACCGTTCAACCATTGATTTTAGTTGCCAATGTGGTTACAACAGGGCAGGTTTGTTTGTAAACCACCAAGTCTACAATCTACCTTCACCTTCCCAAGCCTCCATTGGATATCACAAATAATGTAGATAAAGGCACATGTGTAATAAAGATCACTAGATGACCAGTCCAACAATCTTTATCTGCTATTCTCCTACACACAGGGCAACTTGTTCTGTTCTAGGATTCAGACTCAGTATCCATTTCCTGTAATTCTTCAATTTGGGGGTCTTCCAGGTTCTCAGTGACGTAAATATCAAGGTACAGGGGGAGGTCCCTGCAAAACAAACCAACCAGGATCATCTCATTATTTCCATAGTTTATTGTAATTAGTTATTTGTCATCATTATTAGTTATTATGATTTTATTATTATTAGTTACATAGTAACATAGTATTGGAGGTTGTATAAAGACATACGTCCATCTAGTCCGACCTTTATACCCTACCCATAATGTCTATATAACAGTTACATAGTAACATAGTATTGGAGGTTGTATAAAGACATACGTCCATCTAGTCCAACCTTTATACCCTACCCATAATGTCTGTATAACAGTTACATAGTAACATAGTATTGGAGGTTGTATAAAGACATACGTCCGTCTAGTCCAACCTTTATACCCTACCCATAATGTCTGTATAACAGTTACATAGTAACATAGTATTGGAGGTTGTATAAAGACATACGTCCATCTAGTCCGACCTTTATACCCTACCCATAATGTCTTCTCCGACCTTTATACCCTACCCATATGTCTGTAATAACAGTTACATAGTAACATAGATTGGAGGTTGTATAAGACATACGTCCATCTAGTCCACCTTTATACCCTACCCATAATGTCTGTATAACAGTTACATAGACATAGTATTGGAGGTTGTATAAAGACATACGTCCATCTAGTCCAACCTTTACCCTACCCATAATGTCTGTATAACAGTTACATAGTACATAGTATTGGAGGTTGTATAAAGACATACGTCCTCTAGTCCAACCTTTATACCCTACCCATAATGTCTGTTAACAGTTACAAGTAACATAGTATTGGAGGTTGTATAGAACATACGTCCACCAGTCCAACCTTTATACCCTACCCATAATGTCTGTATAACAGTTCACAGTAACATAGTATTGGAGGTTGTTATAAAGACATACGTCCCAGTCCAACCTTTATCCCTACCCATAATGTCTGTATACAGTTACATAGTAACATAGTATTGGGGTTGTATAAAGACATACGTCCTCTAGTCCAACCTTTATACCCTACCCATAATGTCTGTATAACAGTTACATAGTAACATAGATTGGAGTTGTATAAAGACATACGTCCTCTAGTCCACCTTTATATCCCTACCCATAATGTCTGTATAACAGTTACATAGTAACATAGTATTGGAGGTTTTATAAAGACATACGTCCATCTAGTCCAACCTTTATACCCTACCCATAATGTCTGTATAACAGTTACTGTAACATAGTTTGGAGGTTGTATAAGACATACGTCCACCAGTCCAACCTTTATACCCTACCCATAATGTCTGTATAACAGTTACATAGTAACATAGTATTGGAGGTTGTATAAAGACATACGTCCATCTAGTCCACCTTTATACCCTACCCATAATGTCTGTATAACAGTTACATAGTAACATGGTTAGGGGTTTATAAAGACTACGTCCATCTAGTCCAACTTTATACCCTACCCATAATGTCTGTATAACAGTTACATAGTAACATAGTATTGGAGGTTGTATAAGACATACGTCCATCTAGTCCAACCTTTATACCCTACCCATAATGTCTGTTAACAGTTACATAGTAACATAGTATTGGAGGTTGTATAAGACATACGTCCATCTAGTCCAACCTTTATACCCTACCCATAATGTCTATTAACAGTTACAGTAACATAGTATTGGAGGTTGTATAAAGACATACGTCCTCTAGTCCAACCTTTATACCCTACCCTAATGTCTGTATAACAGTTACATAGTAACATAGTATTGGAGGTTAATAAAGACATACGTCCATTTAGTCCAACCTTTATACCCTACCCATAATGTCTGTATAACAGTTACATAGTAACATAGTATGGAGGTTGATAAAACATACGTCCATCTAGTCCAACCTTTATACCCTACCCTAATGTCTGTATACAGTTACATAGTAACATAGTATTGGAGGTTGTATAAGACATACGTCCATCTAGTCCAACCTTATACCCTACCCATAATGTCTGTATAACAGTTACATAGTAACATAGTATTGGAGGTTATAAAGACATACGTCATCTAGTCCAACCTTTATACCCTACCCATAAGTCTGTATAACAGTTACAATGTAACATAGTATTGGAGGTTGTATAAAGACATACGTCCATCTAGTCCAACCTTTATACCCTACCCATAATGTCTGTATAACAGTTACATAGTAACATAGTATTGGAGGTGTATAAAGACATACGTCCATCTAGTCCAACCTTTATACCCTACCCATAATGTCTGTATAACAGTTACATAGTAACTAGTATTGGAGGTTGTATAAAGACATACGTCCACTAGTCCAACCTTTATACCTACCCATAATGTCTGTATAACAGTTACATAGTAACATAGTATTGGAGGTTGTATAAAGACATACGTCCATCTGTCCGACCTTTATACCCTACCCATAATGTCTGTATAACATTACATAGTAACATAGTATTGGAGGTTGTATAAAGACATACGTCCTCTAGTCCAACCTTATACCCTACCCATAATGTCTGTATAACAGTTACATAGTAACAAGTATTAGAGGTTGTATAAAGACATACGTCCATCCAGTCCAACCTTTATACCCTACCCATAATGTCTGTTAACAGTTACATAGTAACATAGTATTGGAGGTTGTATAAAGACATCCGTCCATCTAGTCCAACCTTTATACCCTACCCATAATGTCTGTTAACAGTTACATAGTAACATAGTATTGGAGGTTGTATAAAGATACGTCCATCTAGTCCAACCTTTATACCCACCCATAAGTCTGTATAACAGTTACATAGTAACATAGTATTGGAGGTTGTATAAGATATACGTCCATCCAGTCCAACCCATCTATTAGCAATATCCTCATTTCCGCCTAACTGTTGATCCAGAGGAAGGCAAAAAAAACCACCAATTTATGAAGGGGAAAAATTCCTTCCTGACTCCAATTGTCAATGGGAAATTTCTCTGGATCAACTCTACTTTATGTATCAATCCCAGTAACTTGTACATTCCTTGTTTGTAGAAACTCATCAGCTTTTTTAAACTGACCAATGAACCTGCCATAACAACGTCCAATGGAAGACAGTTCCATAGTCTTTAACCGTTCTCACAGTGACAAACCCTTTCCCAACTCTACTTAGTGTATCAATCCCAGTAACTTGTTACATTCCTTGTTTGTAGAAACTCATCCAGCTTTTTATTAAACTGACCAATGAACCTGCCCAATAACAACGTCCACTGGAAGACAGTTCCAATAGCTTTACCGTTCTCACAGTGACAAACCCTTTCCAACTCTACTTTATGTATCAATCCCAGTAACATTGTAACATTCCTTGTTTGTAGAAACTCATCCGCTTTTTATTAAACTGACCAATGAACCTGCCATAAACAACGTCCACTGGAAGACAGTTCCATATCTTTATACCGTTTCTCACAGTGACAAACCCTTTCCCAAATCTACTTATGTATCAATCCCAGTAACTTGTAACATTCTTGTTTGTGAAACCCATCCCTTTTTATTAAACTGACCAATGAACCTGCCATAACAACGTCCACTGGAAGACAGTTCCATAGCTTTACCGTTCTCACAGTGACAAACCCTTTCCCAACTCTACTTTATGTATCAATACCAGTAACTTGTAACATTCCTGTTTGTAGAACTCATCCAGCTTTTATTAAACTGACCAATGAACCTGCCATAACAACGTCCACTGGAAGACAGTTCCATAGCTTTACCGTTCTCACAGTGACAAACCCTTTACCAACTCTACTTTATTTATCAATCCAACATAACTTGTAACATTCCTTGTTTGTAGAACCCATACCAGCTTTTTATATAAACTGACCAATGAACCTGCCATAACAACGCCACTGAAGACAGTTCCATAGCTTACCGTTCTCACAGTGACAAACCCTTTCCCAAATCTACTTTATGTATCAATACCAGTAACTTGTAACATCTTCTTGTTTGTAGAAACTCATCCAGCTTTTTATTAAACTGACCATGAACCTGCCATAACAACGTCCACTGAAGCAGTTCCCTAGCTTTACTGTTCTCACAGTGACAAACCCTTTCCCAACTCTACTTTATGTGTCAATCCCGTAACTTGTAACATTCCTTGTTGTAGAAACCATCCAGCTTTTTATTAAACTGACCAATGAACCTGCCATAACAACGTCCACTGGAAGACAGTTCCATAGCTTTACCGTCTCACAGTGACACAACCCTTTCCCAAATCTACTTTATGTATCAATCCCAGTAACTTGTAACTTCCTTGTTTGTAGAAACCCATCCATCCAGCTTTTAATTACTGACCAATGAACCTGCCATAACAACTCCACTGGAAGACAGTTCCATAGCTTTACCGTTCTCACAGTGACAAACCACTTTCCCAACTCTACTTTATGTATCAATACCAGTAACTTGTAACATTCCTTGTTTGTAGAAACCATCCAGCTGTTTTATTAAACTGACCAATGAACCTGCCATCACAACGTCCACTGGAAGACAGTTCCATAGCTTTACCGTTCTCACAGTGACAAACCCTTACCACTCTACTTATGTACAATCCCAATAACTTGTAACATTCCTTGTTTGTAGAAACCCATCCAGCTTTTTATTAAACTGACCAATGAACCTGCCATAACAACGTCCACTGGAAGACAGTTCCATAGCTTTACCGTTCTCACAGTGACAAACCCTTTCCCAAATCTACTTTATGTATCAATCCAGTAACTTGTAAAATTCCTTGTTGTAGAAACTCATCCAGCTTTTATTAAACTGACCAATGAACCTGCCATAACAACGTCCACTGGAAGACGTTCCATAGCTTTACCGTTCTCACAGTGACAAACCCTTTCCCAACTCTACTTTATGTATCAATACCAGTAACTTGTAACATTCCTTGTTTGTAGAAACTCATCCAGCTTTTTTAAACTGACAATGAACCTGCCATAACAACGTCCACTGGAAGACAGTTCCATAGCTTTACCGTTCTCACAGTGACAAACCCTTTCCCAACTCTACTTTATGTATCCCCAGTAACTTGTAACATTCCTTTTGTAGAAACTCATCCAGCTTTTATTAAACTACCAATGAACCAGCCATACAACGTCCACTGGAAGACAGTTCCATAGCTTTACCGTTCTCACAGTGACAAAACCCTTTCCCAACTCTACTTTATGTATCAATACCAGTAACTTGTAACGTTCCTTGTTTGTAGAAACTCATCCAGCTTTTTATTAAACTGACCAATGAACCTGCCATAACAACGTCCACTGGAAGACAGTTCCATAGCTTTACCATTCTCACAGTGACAAACCCTTTCCCAACTCTACTTTATGTATCAATACCAGTAACTTGTAACATTCCTTGTTTGTAGAAACTCATCCAGCTTTTATTAAACTGACCAATGAACCCGCCATAACAACGTCCACTGGAAGACAGTTCTCCATCCAGTCCAACCCATCTATCTAGCAATATCCTCATTATTTCCCGTCCTAACTGTTGATCCGAGGAAGGCAAATGTCTGTATAAACAGTTACATAGTAACATAGGATTGGAGGTTGTATAAAGAAATAGTCCTCTAGTCCAACCTTTATACCCTACCCATAATGTCTTATAACAGTTACATAGTAACATAGTATTGGAGGTGTATAAAGACATACGTCCATCTAGTCCACCTTTATACCCTACCCATAATGTCTGTAAAACAGTACATAGACATAGTATTGGAGGTTGTATAAAGACATACTCCATCTAGTCCAACCTTTATACCCTACCCATAATGTCTGTATAACAGTTACATAGAACATAGTATTGGAAGTTGTATAAAGACATACGTCCATCTAGTCCAACCTTTATACCCTACCCATAATGTCTGTATAAACGTTACATAGTAACATAGTATTTGAGGTTGTATAAGACATACGTCCATCTAGTCCAACCTTTAACCCTACCATAATGTCTGTATAACAGTTACATAGTACATAGTGGAGGGGTATAAAGACATAAGTCCATTAGTCCAACCTTTATACCCTACCCATATGTTGTATAACAGTTACATAGTAACATAGTATTGGAGGTTGTATAAAGACATACGTCCATCTAATCCAACCTTTATACCCTACCCATAATGTCTGATAACAGTTACATAGTAACATGTATTTGAGGTTGTATAAAGAATACGTCCATCTAGCCAACCTTTATACCCTACCCCTAATGTCTGTATAACAGTTACACAGTAACATAGTATTGGAGGTTGTATAAAGACATACGTCCATCTAGTCCAACCTTATACCCTACCCATAATGTCTGTTAACAGTTACAAGTAACATAGTATTGGAGGTTGATAAAGACATAAGTCCGTCTAGTCCAACCTTTATACCCTACCCATAATGTCTGTATAACAGTTACATAGTAACATGGATTGGAGGTTGTATAAAGACATACGTCCATCAGTCCAACTTATACCCTACCCATAATGTCTGTAAACAGTACATAGTAAACATAGTATTGGAGGTTGTATAAAGACATACGTCCATCTAGTCCAACCTTTATTCCCTACCCATAATGTCTGTATAACAGTTACATGTAACATAGTATTGGAGGTTGTATAAAGACACACGTCCATCTAGTCCAACCTTTATACCTACCCATAATGTCTGTATAACAGTTACATAGTAAAATAGTATTGGAGGTTGTATAAAGACATACTCCATCTAGTCCAACCTTTATACCACCATAATGTCTGTATAACAGTACAAGTAACCAGTATTGGAGGTTGTTAAAGACATACGTCCATTAGTCCAACCTTTATACCCTACCCATATATGTCTGTATAACAGTTACATAGTAACATAGTATTGGAGGTTGTATAAAGACATACGTCCATCTAGTCCAAACTTTATACCCCACCCTAATGTCTGTATAACGGATACATAGTACATAGGGGCATTATTTATAAAAGGTTAGTATAACTTTTGCGCGGCCGTAGCATAGATTCAGCGTTTACCGCGATTTATAAAGGTGTCCGAAAACGGCCGCGAAAAGTTAACGAGGCGTTAACCTTTCGCGCCGATACTACCGTGACCGCCGCTTCTATTTATAAAGCGGCGGGTACTGGTTCGCTCGGCTAGTATCGGCTGTTTTACTTCGCCACCTTGAAGGAGGCGAAGTCAGCCGATACTAACCCCGCGCGGGGGGATGGGCAGGCAACCCGCGGGGGTGGTCGCACCCGCCCCGGAGACACGCCACACCCACCCCGGCCGCGCCGCCCGCCGCCGCCACTTCCAGCGACCCTCCCACACCCGTTCCCTGTTCGCGGCAATCTCGGAACGGGAGGCTAGGAGGGGCTGCCGGGAAGGGTGCCGCGCAACCCCCTCCCCGGCCACTCCTCCAAGCCCCCCGCCCCGCCGCTCCCGGGGAGGGGCGGGAGGGGAGCCGCTGGGGGGGTGGAGGCTCCCTCAGCGGGGCCCTGAGAAGGGCCTTTTGGGGCTTAGGGGTCCCGCAGCTCGAACCGGGACCCCCCTCCCCGGCCCTATAAGGCCCTTGGGCACTACAAGTGACACCTTGCGGCTCTGACAAGAGCCTTTTGGGGCTAAGGGGTCCCGCAGCTCGAACCGGGACCCCCTCCCCCGGCCCTTATAAGGGCTTGCGGCACTGACAAGTGCCCTTGCGGCTCTGACAAGAGCCTTTTGGGGCTTAAGGGGTTCCGCAGCTCGAACCGGGACCCCCTCCCCTATAAGGGCCCTTGCGGCACGACAAGTGCCCTTGCGGCTCTTATAAGAGCCCTTTGGGGCTTAGGGGTCCCGCAGCTGCTCGAAACAGGACCCCTCCCCGGCCCTTGAAGGGCCCTTTGCGGCACTTACAAGTGCCGCGGCACAATAAGTGCCTTTGGCGGGGGTCCCGCAGCTCGAACCGGGACCCCCAGTGCGGCTCTTAAAGAGCCCTTGGGCGACGTCTTCGGGCTGGCGACACCAACCCACTCAGGTCGCAGTTCCATAGCTTTACCGTTCTCACAGTGACAAACCCTTTCCCAACTTGAACCCTAAACCTTTTTTCTTCAAGTCTTAAGGGATGTCCACGTGTCCTCTGACATGTTCTATCGGTGAACAATGCCCCAGATAGTTTATTGTATGGCCCGTTAATGTATTTATACACAGTAATCATATCCCCACACAAGCGCCTTTTCTCCAGCGTACATAATTGTAACTTTTCCAGTCTCTCTTCATATTCAAGCTCCCCCAATCCCCTTATTAATTTAGTTGCCCTTCTCTGAACCCTTTCCATTTCAAAGATGTCCTTTTTGTACACAGGATTCCAAAATTGCACTGCATATTCCAAATGAGGCCTTACCAATGCTTTGTAAAGAAGGAGAATTACATTTTCCTCCCTTGAATCCATACCTCTCTTTATACAAGACAATACCATGCTGGCTCTGGCTGTTTTATATGCAAATAAATTTTCCTTAGGCAGCAGGTCGTTAAAATGCTTCAGTGGGCTCAGCCATGTGGGGAGGGTACACATACCATCTACTGGTTAATGTAGGTTTGGTGCCTTTATCATTTATAAGTTTACTAGCAGTTGTACACAGCGTTGCCCGTGTACACATGGGTATAGTATTTTTTACGTGCAGGTGTGTATTTGGCTTGGATGGAAGAGACAGGCGGAAAAAAGTGCCCAGTTGGTAATGTACGTCATGTATGTAATAGTTGAGGAGGTGACATTGCTTGAGGGACGTTTAGCACATTAAATACAACGTTATCAGTTTTTCCACTTGGATGTTATGGTGAACATGCTACATGGAATTTGCCGTTGGGAAAACTGAATAACGCAGCACATGAAACGTGACGTGCTGACTTTGTGCATTCAGAGGTGTGGCTGTGAAGTGAGCACATACATACATACATACATACATACATACATACAAGATTTCTGCTTTAGTAGATTTATTTACGGTAATATATTATCTGGAGATATGGACCATTACAATCTGACCAATTTCAGCTTGGAACTGTACGAGACGGACATACAATGACCATAGATACAATGTGGCCATACACTTAGATAACAGTTTGAACATTTGATTGTGTAATATTTAAAAACATTGGTATTATTACCTCCCCATTTTCCATCCTGGGCCCTTCGGTCAACTGCAACAACTGGGCAAGGCAGTTGTCCGAACGTCTGTAAGTTTCTAAACCGACCGATACTTTGATAGACAGATGTACAATGTTTATTGTACGTAGATGTACCATACATATTGTTCCACATTCAATTTGTTTGGTGATTAATGTCGAATGTCGTCTATTGTGAGGTTACATTATATTTACATTTAATCAGAAAACATTACAATCATTTTACCAATCGACTTTCCTGATCGTAATTACGATCGATATTACTATCGGGAAAATGTAAACAATTGTGGCCAATCAATGGAAATGTCTAATCGCGTGTTGGATTCATTTGTAATATCAGAACAGTGTATGGGCGTCTTTAATTTTTCGTTTTATTTCACCTTTAGGCTGGGTACACACAAGCAGATTTTTCGGCCTAACCGATTAATATTTCCGGTATTTATTGGTCAAGATGAAAAATCTGCATTTTTTTTGGCGCCAGCGGAGACCGATTTTGTATTGGCCGATCGGACAGGTCAGTAAATCACCGTCAATGGTGCGATCTCCTATGGACCACACGATCGTTTGCGTCATGCTGTCGGCCACAGCTAAAGTTGCCACAATTCGTCCCGAACGCTTTCTAGTAGCAAACGAAAAATCGCTCCGTATGTACACAGCCTTAGTATTCACTATCGGGGCTCATTCACACTAGACACAGACAGTCCATATTTTTGGTCCATTTTGGTCATTTTCGGTACATGTGTAGTGGTCCGTTTTCGTTATGTTTTTGCTGAAAGCGGGTCCGTTTATGGACAGAAATGCATGCTGCAGTGTTTTGTTTTTTTTTAAACGGACCAGGTTAATCCATTCCATTAAAAAAAATAAATTTTAAATGGCCCCGGATTCATGACAAGTTAATCCATATGGTTTCTGTCACTCTCCCTTGAGGACCCTCTAGCAATCTCTCCCCAGACCCCTGGTTGACACACTGGTGTAGGAGGTGGTTGAGGACCCCTGGTTGACACACTGGTGTAGGAGGTGGTTGAGGACCCCTGGTTGACACACTGGTGTAGGAGGTAGGTTGAGGACCCCTGGTTGACACACTGGTGTAGGAGGTGGTTGAGGACTCCTGGTTGACACACTGGTGTAGGAGGTGGTTGAGGACTCCTGGTTGACACACTGGTTTAGGAGGTAGGTTGAGGACTCCTGGTTGACACACTGGTGTAGGAGGTAGGTTGAGGACTCCTGGTGGAACACATGGTTTAGACGTACGGTTGAGGATCTGGTACACACACTGGTGTAGGAGGTAGGTTGAGGACTCCTGGTTGACACACTGGTGTAGGAGGTAGGTTGAGGACTCCTGGTTGACACACTGGTTTAGGAGGTAGGTTGAGGACTCCTGGTTGACACACTGGTGTAGGAGGTGGTTGAGGACTCCTGGTTGACACACTGGTTTAGGAGGTAGGTTGAGGACTCCTGGTTGACACACTGGTGTAATAAGGCAGGTTGAAGACGCCTCCTGGTTGACACCTGGTGTAAGAGGCAGGTTGAGGACTCCTGGTTGACACACTGGTGTAGGAGGTAGGTTGAGGACTCCTGGCTGACACACTGGTGTAAGAGGCAGGTTGAGTATTTAACCTGCTGTTTACACAGGTTAGGGATCATTGTCTGGAAGGGTGGGGAACACATTGATCCTGCCTGTTTACAGTGTTAACCATGGGACACCCCCTCCACCCAAGGGAGCAGAGCAGGACCCGCCTAGTCCCATTGTTTCAGTCTAATTACAGGTGTGTCTAGATCACTGAAAAAAACTCAACTTAACCCCACGTGTGCTCTGATTGGCATTAACCCACTACATGCGTGTGCTTCATGTTTTCAGACCAAAGTCATGGCAGTGATTTTAATGTTTTTGTGTAAGATTCTTGAGCAGGATCTTGGGAAAGGTATTATTAGCGATAATATAGAATTAATATTATATCATATTACTAGTATTGATATAATACTAGTATAAACATTATCGTATTAATATAGTACTAGTATTGATATAGTACTAGTATAAACATTATCGTATTAATATAGTACTAGTAGTAACAATCTATCGTATTACTAGTATTAATATAGTACTAGTATTAACATTATATTGTATTACTAGTATTAATATAGTACTAGTATTAACATTATATTGTATTACTAGTATTAATATAGTACTAGTATTAATGTTGTATTGCTAGTATTAATATAGTACTAGTATTAATGTTATATCATTACTAGTAATATTGCGCTAGTATTCACATGATATCATATTACTAATATTGATATTACTAGTATTAACATTATATCATATTACTAGTATTAATACATTATTATCGTATTACTAGTAGATAGTAGCAGTATTAACATATATTACTAGTATTGATATAGTACTAGTATTAACATTATATTGTAATGTAGTACTAGTATTAACATTGTGTTGTATTAAGAGAATAAATAAAGTGTTAATTTTGTGGTAGAATTAACATTGTGCTAAAGTAACATTATAACATTATACTGTATTAATATAATGTAGTACTAGTAGTAACATTGTGTTGTAGTAAGAGTATAAATAAAGTTTTGCTATTGTGCTAGTATTAACATTATATTGTATTACTAATTACCCCATGAATACTATGTTTCTATCTACTGCATTCTTAGGCTCCCATGTTTTTGGCCTATGAATTATAATAAATAAAGCGCCGGTCTCCATGCTCTGGATCTACAATTCTCCCTTTAGAAGCTTTAGGGTTAAAGTTTTACTCCTGGCCTCACTTCCCAAAATGCACTGCATGAGCCGAATGTTTTGCTGCGGCCTGACCCTCTGATGTCATGGTCACGTGATGCTGGCTGCTGTGTAACCAGACTGTATCTGCAGGATCCTTGTGCATGAAAGCCCAGCAGTTCCTGGTACAGGTCAGCGCTCCTTACAGACCTTATACAGTCCCATGGTCAGGTTCATTCCCACTGCCAACCCCCCCCCCCCCCCCCCTGATCTCAACACTGGCAAAGTTATTTTATTTAGATTCAACTGTAATTAGGTTCAGTGGCCTGGCAGGAAGCCCCTGGTTAGACTTAGGACCACCACATTCTTCCCAAGAGCCCTACTGGGGGTCTCACCCAATCAGATTTATCCCTATGGTGCTAAAAGATCCAAATGAATGGGACTAAATATGAGCTTGGCCTGGCAGTGTAGGAAGTTTACCCAGTTAGACTAGGGCACCAGGGTACTGTTGGCCAACTCTTCTGTTCCTGCCCGTTTGGGGTTACTCCTGGCTGGCACAGAGAAGATTCTATACGCCTGCACTTTAGCAACCTACCACTAACACGATTGTCTTGAAATACGAACATTTTGGAGGGGGAAGGGAGTGTTTACCCTTTGTCTTGACGTTCAGGTTTGAGCCTGGAATGTGGCCCTGTCTGTACTAAACATAGCAGTAAATAGATCTGTAGGTGGGCATCCACATGAATGAATAAGAAGGTTAGACAATGGCTAGATGAGGGTGACTGGGGTAGCCACAGCAGGGCACATGGGAGGATTTAAATGGGGATTTTCCCATAAGGCAGTGGGCACAAGTAGCTCCTGTGTGCGGTGTATACGTGTTACCATTTTTGGCAGTGGAATATCTCCCCCCCCCAGTTTGGTGACATGTTTGGATAATACAATGATAGCATTATGGATATTCCATTTCAGCATTGTTAGCCTGGGCCTCTGTTCTGACTGCCCAGCCAGTAATTCCAGGCTTTATGTGGCTCTCCCAGAGAGTCGGCTGGAATAGTTTCCCCCAGGAGGAGAGCAGAACAAGGCTCTGTGTCTGTAGATCCTGTTGCACATGACATGGGGTTGGGAGGGGGCGATATCTGCTCCACTCAGCAATTCAGTGACATTGATGATCCTCTCCTAGCCGGCATGCATGAGGAATGAGGCCTAGTCAGGCATGGAAACAGCTGCAGAACTCCTAGGTCCCTTTCTCCTCCTCCTCTAGATCTTAATGTAATATCTGTGCGTGTGTGTGTTACCTCTGGGACAATCACGTTGGGAGGCCCCACCTTATCCAGTGCCGGCCACTTTCCTTATTCTTAGTGTTTGACTGGTTCTTAATATAACAGGCTCGGGGGGGAATGGGGATGTTTTCCGATTCTCTGTTTTGTTTGTCAACATTCTAATTAAGAAAAATTAACTCTTTAAAGGGCATAGCCCTAAAATGAAAACTTACATACAGGTAAATAACCTCCAAAACCCTAAATGGTAATAGTTTGAAATATGAAAGGTGTAAATCTAACCTGAAATCCTGCACCATGTCCTTTTTCCCCTGTTTCTACTTCCTGGTCCTTCCAGTTAGTAACTGTCAGTTATGGATTTGACAGTTGACATCACAAGCCAATGACTGAATTTTAATCCCCTGTCTGTCTCTTCTGAGCATGCCCAGGCTCAGTACGGTTTCTAAATGGCTCGGTTTCCATGAGGAATCCAGAAGCATAGCAGGCTTACAGTAATGAATTCATAGGACAAACTATGATATATCAACATATTTTAAAGAGGCTATTATTTTTAAAAGATGTTCTTATGAGGTTGGAGTTGCCCTTTAAGTTCATTTAAAGGGAATATTCACGGGGGGGGGGGGGGGGGGGGTGTAAATTACCCATTATTGGAACTATTAAATTCTTTCCAATTATCAATATACCATTTGTTATTGATTGTCCCGTTTCCAATGTGAACCATCTTACATTTACAGCTGTCAATCAAGTGCCTTATTATCATAAACTCTTCAGCTGTGTGCAGTTTTGCTGTAGCAGTTGGTATGTGTGAATTGCAGGGTGGGGAATTCCCTCTTCCAGTGCTGCCTCATAGTGATTACTGAGCATGCTTGACTACATAGGTAGTCAGATTAGTCAGGACACTGAGCCTGAGTAAAACAAGTTCTGGATTGAAGGCAACTCGCACACCTCAGTAAATGCTACTTACATGTATTTAATTGTAGGTTATGATATCCGTGTACACTATTCCCTGTTTGTGAAATTGCAACATAACATTAAATATCCCTTTGTTTGCTTTTTAGGCCTGTTGGGATAGATCACCATGGGCGATATGAAAACTCCTGATTTTGACGATCTCCTGGCTGCGTTTGACATACCCGACATGGATGCCAATGAAGCAATCCGCTCTGGTCCTGAGGACGGGGAAGGGCAGGCGAAGCCTTCAACAGGGGATAGTGGGAGCTCCGAACATGGCCTTGCTCATGGAGACATCACAGCCGTCAGTGTTATAGTAAAGAATACCGTGTGTCCCGAACAGTTGGATCCCTTGGAGGGACACACAAAAGAATCGCAGGGTATGGCAACACGTCTGTTACAGAATGGGTTTAACAGCCCAGATCCCGGTAGAACCTTGGCACCGAGGCCTGCGGATTTGTCACCCGTGGCTTCAAATGGTGGTGAAAGTTGGACTCCTAGAGTGAAAGGAAACAAACCCATCGAGTTATTTACAGATTTCAGTCCTGTAGAAAATCCCATGGACGGTCACGCAACTGATTTAATAGACAAGCCACGGGATGTAAAGTCCAAAGAAAGGACCATTTTTGAGTCTCCCGACCCTGTGGTGAGTTCTTCTCCATCAGTCCCCTCAGTAGAAAGTGCTCAGAGTCTGGCTAGAGGATCTCCCCAAGTATTCAGCATTGCTAAACTTTCTGCAGACAGCACCTCGCTTGGACTGCCCATTGGAACCCCCTCTATTAAGCAGGAGCCCAAGGATGACAGGATAGGAAGCCCCTATGGCTGTTTGGATGAAGCTACCCAAGAAAGTCCTTTGGAGCACCTAAAGTCTGTCTCGGTCTTGTATCCTGCAGAGGAACCTTCTCTTTCCCCTTGGACAGGTCCTGAAAACAAGTCAGAAGCTCCTTTGAACAATCTTGCTGTTAAGAAGAGCCCTGCCAGCTATCCAATGGATACTTTACTGAAAAGCTCTGAACCCGATGTAGAGATGCTGGATGCCCCCAGCGAACCCCGTGATAAGCCTGGACCCGAGGCTGCCGTTATTAAGGAGGAGCCTTGTTGGAGTCCAAAGAGTTTGTCTAGTGACATAGAAGAAGATGAGAGTATCAGTTCTCCCTCTTCAAATTCTTCCAGACCCCTGAAGGTCCGCATCAAGACCATTAAAACCCAGTCAGGAAGCATTACGAGGACGGTCACCAGAGTTTCTTCTGATTCAGATACAGTGACGTCAAACCAGATGACGGAAGAATCTCCATGTGAGCCAAACTCTGAGCCTTCACCGGAGAAAACCTCTGACCCAAAAGGAGAGGTTAAACTCTCTCCAAAGGAGAAATCGGATGTTTCTAGTCCCTTGAAGGCCGAAAGTTCTCAGGCAGGAAAACTACAGATGGGCAATGGCGTACAAGTGAAGGCCTCGGTTCTTCCAGTTTCTACCATCCAGAATGCCAGCAGCGTAATGTTAATGGCCGCCACTGTGGCGCAGCAGAAAGCAGTGGTCATGCCATCCAAGGCCAACAAGATTGTGACCAAAAACATCATTCACCTTGTGCAGCAACCGCTTCCCAACACAACTGCTCTCGCCAACGCGAATGTGGCCGGCCAGGTTCCACCTACCGCTGCCGTAACCGCAGCCACCAGCCCCCAGAGCAATTCCAGCGCGGTGACGGTGCAGCCTCCAAAACCGGCGAGTGCCGTAGCAGGGACGGTTATCTCTCGGACGCAGTCCAGCCTGGTAGAGAGTTTTAACAAGATCCTCAACAGCAAGAACCTTCTTCCCACTTACAAGCCCAATCTCAGCCCCCCAACTGACTCCAGCTTGACGCTTCCAGTATTTGGCTTCCGTTGTCTAGAATGTGGGGATTCCTTTGCCCTGGAGAAAAGCTTGGCTAGACATTACGACCGGCGCAGCATGAGAATTGAAGTCACCTGCAATCTGTGCACCAAGCGTTTGGTTTTCTTTAACAAGTGCAGCCTGCTGCTCCATGCACGAAAGCACAAAGACAATGGCCTGGTCATGCAGTGTTCCCACCTAGTCATGAGGCCAATTGCCCTGGAGCAGATGATAGGGCAGCCGGATGTCACCCCTCTGGTCTCTGTCGCGGTCCTGACTCCAGGAAAATCAGCCACTCCTGGTCCCGGCCAGGATGCCGCAGCAAGTACTGCTGGGGATTCCGCCATCCTGCCTGGGAATGGGGCCTCGGAACAGTCGGTGTATTCCACCTTCCGCTGTCTGGAATGCAAAGAGCAGTGCAAGACCAAGACGGGGTTGGCTCTGCACTTCCAGCAAACTGTCGGATCACCGGCAACAGGCAGCACGGTAAGTGACGGAAATGCAGGTAGGAACCATAAAGGGCACAACTCAGTATTATAAGGTGTTTGTGTCGCTGTAGCATAAAAGCCAATAGGGCCGATTTAATAACATTGTTTACAAGGAAGATGATTACATACAAAGACCTTCCTGTGTCCTGGAGGGGTGGCACCATATCTGGCACATGGGGACCTGGAGGGGTGGCACCATATCTGGCACATGGGGACCTGGAGGGTTACAACCATATCTGGCACATGGGACCTGGAGGGATGCACCATATCTGGCACATGGGGACCTGAGGGTGGCACCATATCGGCACATGGGGACCTGAAGGTGGGCACCATATCTGGCACATGGGGACCTGGAGGGGTGGGGCACCATATCTGGCACGGGACCTGGAGGGTGGCACCCATATCTGGCACATGGGGACCTGGAGGGGTGGCACCATATCTGGCACATGGGGACCTGGAGGGGTGACACCATATCTGGCACAGGTGGACCTGGAGGGGTGGCACCATATCTGGCACATGGGGACCTATAAGGGTTACACCATATCTGGCACATGGGGACCTGGAGGGATGGCACCATATCTGGCACATGGGGACCTGGAGGGGTGGCACCAATATCTTGCACATGGGACCTGGAGGGGTGGCACCATATCTGCACTGGGGACCTGGAGGGCACCATAGGCCTGGGGACCTGGAGGGTGGCACCATATCTGGCACATGGGGACCTGGAGGGGTGACACCCATATCTGGCACATGGGGACCTGGAGGGGAGGCACCATATCTGGCACATGGGGACCTGGAGGGGTGGCACCATATCTGGCACATGGGGACCTGGAGGGGTGGCACCATATCTGGCACATGGGGACCTGGAGGGATGGCACCATATCTGGCACATGGGGACCTGGAGGGATGGCACCATATCTGGCACATGGGGACCTGGAGGGATGGCACCATATCTGGCACATGGGGACCTGGAGGGATGGCACCATATCTGGCACATGGGACCTGAGGGATGGCACCATATCTGGCACATGGGAACCTGGAGGGATGGCACCATATCTGGCACATGGGGACCTGGAGGGTGGCACCATATCTGGCACATGGGACCTGAGGGATGGCACCATATCTGGCACATGGGGACCTGAGGGGTGGCACCATATCTTGCCACATGGAACCTGGAGGGTGGCACCATATCTGGCACATGGGGACCTGAGGGGTGGCACCAATATCTGCACATGGGACCTGGAGGGTGGCACCATATCTGGCACATGGGAACCTGGAGGGGGGGCACCATATCTGGCACATGGGGACCTGGAGGGGGGGCACCATATCCTGGCACTTGGGGACCTGGAGGGGGGGCACCATAACTGGCACATGGGGACCTGGAGGGGGGCAATACTGGCACATGGACCTGGAGGGGGCACCATTCTGGCCATGGGGACCTGGAGGGGGGGCACCATATCTGGCACATGGGGACCTGGAGGGGGGCACCATATCTGGCACATGGGGACCTGGAGGTTGGGCACCATATCTGGCAACATGGGGACCTGGAGGGATGCACCATATCTGGCACATGGGGACCTGGAGGTGGCACCATATCTGGGCACATGGGGACCCTGGAGGGGTGGCACCATATCTGGCACATGGGGACCTGGAGGGATGGCACCATAATCTGGCACATGGACCTGGAGGGTGGGCAACCATATCGGCACATGGAACCTGGAGGGGGGGCACCATATCTGGCACATGGGGACCGGAGGGGGCACCAATTGGCACATGGGGACCTGGAGGGGGGCACCATATCTGGCACATGGGGACCTGGAGGGGGGGCACCATAATCTGGCACATGGGGACCTGGAGGGGGGCACCATATCTGGCACATGGGGACCTGGAGGGGGGCACCATATCTGGCACATGGGGACCTGGGAGGGGGGCACCATATACTGGCACATGGGGACCTGAGTGGGGCACCATACTGGCACATGGGGACCTGGAGGGGGGCACCATACTGGCACATGGGACCTGGAGGGGGGGCAACCCATATCTGGCACATGGGGACTGGAGGGGGGACCATATCTGGCCTGGGACCTGGGGGCACCTATCGCAGGGGACCTGGAGGGGGGCACCATCATCTGGCACATGGGACCTGGAGGGGGGGCACCATATCTGGCACATGGGGACCTGGAGGTGGGGGCACCATATCTGGCACATGGGGACCTGGGAGGGTGGCACCATATCTGGCACATGGGGACCTGGAGGGGGGCCACCATATCTGGCACTTGGGGACCTGGAGGGGGGCACCATTCTGGCACATGGGACCGAGGGGGGCACCATATCTGGCACATGGGGACCTGGGGGGGCACCATATCTGCACATGGGGACCTGGAGGAGGGGGGCACCATAATCTGGCACATGGGACCTGGAGGGGGGCACCATATCTGGCACATGGGGACCTGGAGGGGGGCACCATATCTGGCACATGGGGACTCTGAGGGGGGGCACCCATATCTGGCACATGGGACCTGGAGGGGGGGGCACCATATCTGGCACATGGGGACCTGGAGGGGGGCCACCATATCTGGCACATGGGGACCTGGAGGGGGGCCACCATATCTGCTCCTGGCACATGGGGACCTGGACGGGGGGGGCACCATATCTGGCACATGGGGACCTGGAGGTGGGCACCCATATCTGGCACATGGGGACCTGTGAGGGGGGGCAACCATATCTGGGACCGGGGGACCTGGAGGGGGGGCACCATATCTGGCACATGGGGACCTGGAAGGGGGGCACCATATCTGGCACATGGGGACCTGGAGGGGGGGCACCATATCTGGCACATGGGGACCTGGAGGGGGGGCACCATATCTGGCACATGGGGACCTGGAGGGATGGCACCATATCTGGCACATGGGGACCTGGAGGGGGGGGCACCATATCTGGCACATGGGGACCTGGAGGGATGACACCATATCTGGCACATGGGGACCATTAAGATGTTAGTTGTTAAGGCTGGGACTGACTGATATTTTAGTGTAAGGAGCTATCGTTCTCCTTTATTCCTGGCTCCTGAGAGGTAAGACTAAGTAGCTCCTTAAACCCCTGTCTTCAATCAATACTTTTCCGGTGAACTATTCCTTTAAGGGTCTGTAGTCTGGTTACAGGCCTGCAGTGATCCAGGTGGTCAGCACGAATCACTGTCGGTCACTGTTAGGTTTGCCTGAACCCCTATGGACTGCAGTGATTTTCTGCTGAGCCGGCTCTCAAATTCCTCTGAACAATGGTCACGGCCGACCGCAAAACATTCCGATTTTACGGCCCAACAGACCAGTCCGAAAAATTTCATGTGACCTGTAACCGGACTACAGACCCCTAACGCTGATTGTCCTGTGACCTGTAACCACACTACAGACCCCTAACGCTGATTGTCATGTGACCTGTAACCACACTACAGACCCCTAACGCTGATTGTCATGTGACCTGTAACCAACCACACTACAGACCCCTAACGCTGATTGTCATGTGACCTGTAACCTCTGACAGTAGATTATTGGCTATATGCTAATAGAACGGGATTATCCTGTTCCATGTTATTGAGTTACAGATAGGAACCTTCCTTGTCAATGTTCCCTGTTACTGGGACCTTTCCCTGTCCCCCTTTGAGGATAGAAATACAAGTAGCCGGGAGGAAGTTGGTTGCGTTCCAATCCTAATATCCTAATTTGCCCTTTTCCAGATCTGTTCCTTGTGCCCAATGATGATGCCCAATCGCTGCAGCTTTGAGGCTCATCAGCGGATGCACAAGCAAGCTCCGCCCCACGTCTGTCCCGAATGTGGAGGGAACTTCCGCATGGAGAACTTCCAGACCCACCTGAAGGAGGCGTGTCTACACTTCTCAAGGAGGATTGGCTACAGGTATATCCAGTGCCCTGTCCCCCGGCACAGCCTTCCGGTTAACAACGGTTACAAAGACCTTCCCTCTTTCCCGCAGGTGTCAGAGCTGCACCGTGGTCTTTGGTGGCATAAATTCAATCAAATCCCACATCCAGACGAATCACTGCGAAGTCTTTCACAAGTGCCCCATCTGCCCCATGGCATTTAAATCTGCCCCCGGGGCTCACGTTCACATATATAATCAGCACCCAGGGTTCAGCAGCCAACAAGCCAAGTAAGTGACCCGTGATCCACGTGGTGGAATGTGCCACGGGAATCGTGGGATTAAATCAATAATTGGGTTGATATCATTTTATTGGGTGACCCTGCCTGGGGTTAACACAGGGGGCGCTGTTCTCTGATATCTCACCGCATCTTCTTTTTTCTGTTAGGATGATCTACAAATGTGCCATGTGTGACACTGTATTTACACACAAACCACTGCTCTGCTCCCACCTGGACCATTCGCACTTCGACCAACAGCTGGGTAACCAGAGGGTCAGTGTATTTAAGTGCCCAGACTGCCCCCTGCTGTTTGCACAGAAGCGCACCATGCTGGAACATTTAAAGGTACGTCTGCACCTTTTTGCACGATCGTGCTTTATTTAGTTGACGTGACTGTGACCATCTCGTGTCCCTCCTCAGAACACTCACAATAGCCTGGTTAGGGAGGACCCCCCTCCGATTCTGGAGCCCTTTACACCCAAACCGGAACCAGCAGAGATTCCCATCAGCAAACAGCCAGAACCAGTTGAGGAGACAGAATTTGAACCAGAACCACAGCCAGAACTGGAGCCCGAACCAGATCCTGATCCAGAGGGGGAGGAATCTTCATCTTCGGACCCTCCAAGTTCCCCGGACGTGCGCAGGAAAGGGAAACCTAAGGAGCAGCACAAGGGCCAACGGCCTCGACAGAGGAGCAACTGTTGGACATGTGGGATATGTCACTCTTGGTTTCCTGAGAGAGACGAGTATGTCACCCACATGAAGAAGGAACACAAGAAGGTCAGCAGGGGTAACATCCCTTGGGGTGGGGATTGAGACATCTGCACCCAATCGGGATTGTTCTGATTGCTGGAGATGTGGGCACTACTGATCTCAGAAGGAAGTAGGAGGAGGAGTTAAAGAATCGGGCACTGTAGTTCCCTAAAGTTTATATTCTATTAGAATTGGTGTAGTTCTCCTTTAATAATGGGACAGGTTAGAACATTACAATGGTAGGTGTCCCATCCAGGAGTGGAATGTAATACAAGGATGAGTCGCTCAGTCAGGAGGAAAAATTTGTCCATGTGTACACAACATAATGAATTCCATTAGTGGCCATGTTTAATGTGGGCAAAGTAAATAGGATCTAGAGTCATTTGTGTTGCAGTAAAATGCTGTGTCTTTTCTCGCAGTCCGTAAAGAAGTTTCCATGCCTTCAGTGCGAACGCTCCTTCTGCTCACAGCCCAGCCTACGGCGCCACGTCCGTGTTAACCACGAGGGGATTAAACGGGTCTACCCCTGCAGGTCAGTCCTTGCAATGTGTTTTGTCGAGGAGCCATTTTATTAACCGTGAGTCACATTCCCATGTCTGTGTCCTTCCTACCAGATTCTGCACAGAGGGAAAACGCACATTCAGCAGCCGCCTCATTCTGGAGAAACACATCGAAGTCCGTCACGGAATTAAACTCACGGACCTGTCGAGGAGCCTGGAGATCTCCGTGTCCCGTATCACAGTGAAATCTCAGGTATGTCTGGGGCAGTAACACTCCTATAATAATAGAGGAAAACAGGAAAGGTAGATCGCATTGGATTATGGGTATTTGGTTAAAGGTACGGTAAAATGCCCAAAATACGATGGTTTTTTTATTATAGTATGAAGTATAATTTAATATCTGTTGTATTCAGTTAGATCAACTGGACTTGAAGTTTAGTTCTTGAAGACGTTTCGCTAGTCATCCGACTGGATCTCTCAATTCAGAATGACTTGTACAAGAATCTGTGGCTTGTGAAGGTTCTCATTCATCCAGGTCATGGTATATCTGTTGTATTCAATTAGATCAACTGGACTTGAAATGTAGTTCTTGAAGACGTTTCGCTAGTCATCCGACTGGATCTCTCAATTCAGAATGACTTGTACAAGAATCTGTGGCAATTATGTACCCTGGAAAATCCCAATTAGCATATCACAGCCAGGTGTTAAGGGCGTGATTGGATAGTGGCTAAGAGGTGTTATAGGAACGCCCAGAGTAAGGTGTCAAACAGCAATGTACATGGCAGACAGTTGGTGTCGAACCTCCCCACCTCTATTTAGGCTTGGTTTCTTTATTTTCACATAAATGGCCTCCTTGACACCTCTCTTGAACCAGTCACGTTCCTTTGCCAATATGTTAACATTACAATCTTCAAAGGTATGTCCTTTATCCTTAAGATGCAGATACACGGCTGAGTCCTGACCCGAGAAATTTGCTCTTCTGTGCTGGGCCATACGTTGAAGCAGTTGCTGTTTGTGGGGGGAACCAAACAGCAACTACACCAAAGTATGGCCCAAGGAACATGACTGGTTCAAGAGAGGTGTTAAGGAGGCCATTTATGTGAAAATAAAAAAAACCAAGCCTGAATAGAGGTGGGGGGGTTCGACACCAACTGTCTGCCATATACAATGCTGTTTTAACACCTTACTCTGGGCGTTCCTATAACACCTCTTAGCTACTATCCAATCACACCTTGCATTCAGAAGGTCCCTAACACCTGGCTAACACATGCTAATTGGGACTTTCCAGGGTACTTAATTGACCTGGATGAATGAGAACCTTCAGAAGTAGCATTTTATTAGAGACCTATTCAAAAATGGCCGCTGCAGCTGACCGTGTGCTACTTCCTTCCCCCATCACCCCCACATGTAGGGTTTATAAATGCGTTTCAGGGATAGGAAATGTCAAGAGTGTTGGGCTTAGGGGTCTGGAAGGCGGAATTAGACCGGAGCGACCAAGGCATCTTTGGGTAAGTATTACTGTAGTTAGAAAGGGCACCCAGGAGTGAGGAGTACATAGTGATTCAGGTCTTCACCCTGGGGATGTGTTCGGGGTAGGGGGTGTATTATAAGAGTATAATTGTCTTTTAATGTTACATTTAATATTTTTGCATTGCTCTGGTGAAATCATTAGCCAGTGTATGTAAACTCGGCAGTTTTCAATCCCCAAGCTCTGCAAGCACCACAACAATTCTTTTTCGTTAAAATAGGAGGTAGGCAAGCTCCTAAATTAAAGAGACAGTAAGGCTGTGTACACACAATGTAACATTTCAGGCCCGACCGCAGATAGTTCGGTGTATCGGTCAATCGGGATGAAAGCATTATATTTTGCCCACGACCGACCGTTCGTTTGTCCGAATGGGTAATCAGCCATCCTGTATGGCCCACACGGTCTGTTGTGTCAAACTGTCAGCTGCGGCTACTTTTTCCGTGGCTGACCTTTCAGTGCCAAACGGTCAGTTGGGACAAAGGATCTGTCTGTAGAATCGTGGGTAGAGAGGGCAGTAAATTGGATTGGTACTGATCTGCTCTCATGCTATTGGGGCAAGAACATGAATAGTAATAACCAGGACCTTTGTTTTCACAGACGTCCTCCAAGAAGCGGAAGATTTCATCGGATGAATCCGGCAGTGATGAGCCCCGGAAAGCCAAACGAGTCCAACAGAAACCCAAGAGACCCTTCCAGTGCAGAGCTTGCGGGTACAAAACTGGCAGCCTGGCAGACTTCAGACAGCACATTCCCCAACACCGGACGGACGAAAGTTCCTATCAGTGCCGGGAATGCGGCGTGTGCTTCACCTCGCAAGGCTCCTTAAACCGGCACCGCATTATGGCGCACAAACTGAAGGGTCCAGCTGCTACAGAGGAAGAGCCAGATCCTCCCCCTAAAACGGAAGACGGAGCAGAGGGCAAACTGATCTGCCAAGTCTGTAACAAGAGCTTCGACAGCCAATTAAACTTAAACACCCACTTCAGGACTCACGGCATGGCTTTCATCAAACAGAGGCAGAGTGGCGGGACTGAGAACTGAGTGGGGGTGGGTTATAAAACAATTGGTGGGACCAAGATGGAAAACAAAGTCTGGGACCTCTGACATAACCCAGCTGGTCACGTAGGACCAACAGCTTTGACAATGCTACTAATTGTCTTCCCTTGTGTAGCCTTGGTGGTGTAGGAGGTAGGAAGGGGAATGTCACCCCTGTCTAACAGATGTCTGACGTACCAGGGGCAGATGGTTCATTGGGGGGGGGGGGGGGGTGGTTACTGGACTTAGATCCTCTGGAAAACCCTTAACCATCAGCCTTGCCCCATGACTGGTGCTATTCTGTGTGTAGTGTGAATGGGTTGTGGATCAAAGACAATTGGTGCTGGACAGTTTAATGTGTCCCACAGCTTTACTTGCTAAGTATGGGTCACCCTAGTAAGCGAACCTGCAAAGGTGCCTTATTGTTACACCATCACCACTACTCTTAATAGTAGAGCGGACGCCAGCAACCCGAGGTGCCCCCCTCCATAGCGGCCCTTCCTAATTGCCCCATTATGTGCTACACAGTCATTTTGTGCTGGAAAATCCGCTGGAAGGTGATTGGGGCTCACCGAAGCTTCTGACTCCATTATTGGAGTTTTATTGGCCTATCCCTGCAGCGAATCATGGAGATCAGACGATTGGATAATTCAGTGGGCAGCCCAGCAGTGGGAGAGTAAGAGACACGGAGGATTTTATGCGCATTCCGCGACATGAAGCCTTTTTTAACTCATTCACTTCTGCCATGCGAAGCCCTGTGGGGACCGTGATAAAGATCAAACTTTTTTTTTTTTCCGCTGCAGTTTCAGTCAAATCCCGGCCCGGCCCAGAAGGGACAAAATCTGTAAATATGTAGAAATATGTTTATTATAAATATATATTTTTGTGCACAGAATTTTTTTAGACACATAGAGCAGATTCACTTCTAAGTCTCTGTGTGCGTTTGTGTTTTCATACTGAGAACTAGAAGACAATGTGTAACACAGCAAAGTTGCGCTGTCATTAACACCTGCAGGATTTAGAGGACGGCCTACGCGGAAGAGTACCAGGCTGTCATTGGCTACTTTAACACCTGCAGGATCCAGAGGACGGCCTACGCAGAACAGTACTAAGTTGTCATTGGCTACTTTAACACCTGCAGGATCCAGAGGACGGCCTATGCGGAACAGTAGCAGGCTGTTTACTGACAAAAAGATTATGTTTGGTTGAAATTGTGCTGGACGTTTAGTAATCATAGTGATTAAATCCCTAGTACTTTATAATGACAGAAAGTCCAGCACTGGGAACTGTGGCTCTGTCTCTATGATGTGATTCAGATTTTTACTTTATACCACAGCCCTAATGTGATTAATTTCTCCGAAAAAAATGTTTTTTTCAACACCAAAATAAAGGTGATTAGTGCAAAGGAACCAACATTTCTTTCAATAGTTTGTGGGTTGGATTTGTGCGAATTCTGACCGTAAAGCAATTTGTTTTCTGACTGGCGACTGTCTCAAGCCGATGGGACTGTTTAACCAGTGGAATATACCCCCTCTTAGCAGCCCCATGGAATGACAGGGACAATCAGGGACCCCAGTAAGTTGTGTGAAGATGTTTTCTAGGTAATTGTTAAAGGGCATTGTTATCTACTTTTACCAGTTTATTACATTTGTAACCAGATAGTTAATGAGAAGTTATATTCCTTTTTGGCAAAGCAGGGGAAAACGGCAGGCAATCATCGGCCTTAATTGACTGCGTGGAGGGAGGAGCCAGCTTACTCCAGAATGGAGACAATAATTATCCTACGGCTGGGTACACACGGGCAAAATTTTCGTCCTGATCGACCGTTCGCCACAAGCCAACAGATTGCGCAGTCCATAGGAGACCACATGATTGGCCACGATTCATTGACACGTTTTTTTGTTTCCGGCCCGACTCGTATGAAAATATCGGTCAGTTTGACGAAAAAATTGCCTGGTGTACCCAGCCTTAAAGGGTATGGCCACCCCAAAATGTAATTTTTGCTGTAGTGTAAGGTCCCCCCTCCTAACACTTAATGGGAGGTTTCAGTTGAAAAAAATGTGAAACCGGACCGGCAGCCGCGGCTGTGATTGGCTGAGAGGCAGCCAATCACAGACATGGCTGCCCGCTATTAAGAGATCCGGAGGGGGCGAGAGCTCCCTGCGCATGTGAGTTATCCAGGAAGCCAGGGAAGGGACATTATACACCCAGACACCTCCCACTTTCCTGGATTTGGACTAGACACTGCAGGAGAACCATGTGGAGCTAAGGAGAAAGGTAAGGATTATTTACACCACACAGTGGGGCCAGCAGTGGGTTAAATTTTAGTTTTGAGGGTGGACATGCCCTTTAAATATCTGGTAATAAAGTGCAAAATATATTGATTAGGGTAAGTGATTGACAGTCGACCAAAAGGGTGGACATTCCCTTTAAACAGCCTGAACTTTAATATACGTATCCGAGTTGTGTAACTACCACCCACGCCAATGAGGGGGGGGCGGACGGTAGTAGGGCCCGCCACAAGCCTAAGGTCTCCTCCGGGAACAGACGTTTTAAACAGCTTATCAGCTGTTTAAAAGACCGGACCCGAACTTTCGGAACTGAGCATGTTTCATTCATACGTGCGATCAGCTGATTGCGGAAGAGATCTTGGAAGGAGGAGCGGGTCAGGGGCCCAGCCTCCAATCTCGCGGGGGCCCAGGCCCCTGTTCTCAGAGACTGAATGGGAACCTTTATGGGGTCATTTTCCACGTGGATGGGACCTAATCCATTATCCATTCCATGTTTACTAATTGCTACGTTGGGCCATATTAAGGCGCGGGATAGCTTTTAGCATAAATTTACATCTATGATCCGCCATAGAATACCATTGCGGTAGTTTACTTCGGCATCGTAGTCTAAGATAGAGCGGTCGTACATTTACTACCGCTTGCCTTCATGTACGATCATGGTACAATAACGAAAACCGGCGGTATCGCAAACTTGCAAAATGATGCGGGTTTTTAAATATGGCCCAATGTGCATTCTTTGTTTGGTATTACCGTATTGTATGTGTATATAAGCAAAAATGACATCATAATCTTACAATCATTTCCTGGTCCGTAGCACAGCAGTGGAACCTGATGGGTTTAGCTTCGCACCCATATGTTTGACAGTCCTCTCCGAGCTTCTAAAAAGTTGAAATCCCACCTCCTCCTCAGATGACCCTAATTCCAGGGTGGGAAAGGCTTCCGCTGCTGTGCTACGGACCAGGAAAAGAAAATTACGGAAAGATTATGATGTCATTTTTGCTTTTCCCGGGTCCTACACAGCAGTGCAACCCGATGGGATTTAAGTAGCAATAAAAAGACTGCAAAATATACCATTTATTTAGGGAGCCCTACAGAGCGGATACTTCCAAATTCAGAATGTTTAGCAGATTCAACATCCAATTTATAATATTTCATAAAGGTAGTCAACGTTGACCATGTTGCATCTGCAGGAACCTGAGCAGAGAAGGCCCAGGACACCGCTACTGCTCTGGTGGAATGCGCCGTTACCTTAGAAGATGTTTTTTGTAGATATGAATTAAGCCTTCTTCCTATATCAAGAAGATGTCTCTTCCTTGTCTGATTATCAGGATTATATCATGATTTAGATGGAACTTACATGGTAGAAAAGATGGATCTGGTCTTGAAAACTACCTTATCAGGAAAGAAAACCAAGAAGGGTTCTGAAGCTCTCTATGCATTCATTTCTACTATTCTCCTTGCAGAAGTAACTGCCACCCAAAAAACTGCTTCAAGTGTTAAATCTTTAATAGAACAATTATCCAAAGGTTTAAACGTAGGTTTTTGAAGTGCTTGTAGTACTAATGGCAGGTCCCAGGGAGGAACTTTGGGACTACGTGGTGGTTTAAGATGCTGTAGACCTTAAAATCTTACTAGTAGAGGATCTAACGACCACATTGTCTGTCATTGCCAAAATTGCTGATACTTGGGCCTTCAATGTAGATGCACTAAGATTCTTCATGAACCCACCTTGAAGAAATTCTATTATTTTTTCTACTGAAGTGGAAGTAGGCAAAATATTCCTTTTAGTACACCATTCTGAAAATGTTCTCCAAACTTGATAGTAACTAGAGGTAGTGGATGGCTTTCTTGCTGCTAAAAGAATAGCTATGGTTTCTTTAGATAAACCATTAAGTTTGTTTCAACAGCCAAGCAGTCAGATTGAGACTGGAAAAATCTGGATGAGAAATTGAGAAATCCGATCTTCCCTCAATGGAAGCTTGAGGGGAGGTACAATTGATAACTGGAGGGCACAGGGAAACAAAGGCCTCCTGTGCCACCAAGGAAGAATCGCAATTACCATCCTCTTGTAGTTCTTTATCTTCCTCAATACTCTGTATTAATGGATGTAGGGGAAATATGTACATTAGAGGCAGGTTCCAGGCAGGTTGAAAAAGCATCTAAGTTGCCCCTTGATCCTTGTAACGGGAACAAAATATTGGAACTTGAGTATTCTGTACTATGTTGGGATTCCCCCAAAGTTGAACTATGTGTCTGAATACTGCCGGACATAATCTCCATTCTCCTGGATGCAATTGGACTCTGCTGAGAAAATCCGCCTTCTTGTTCACAGAACCTGGAACATGCTGATAAATCCGATGAGGTGATGTTCTGCCCAAATAAAGATGACTTTGGCAACTCTCCAAAGTTTCGCACTCCTCGTACCCCCTTGCGAATGTACGCAACTACTGTTGAGTTGTCCGACTGAACTAAAACTGGAAGATCCAGAATCTTCTCTTTGAAATGCTGAAGGGCTTTTAGAACTGCCCACATTTCTCTTAGATTCTGAGATAGGGTTGACAAGCTCTTGGACCACATGACATAGGCTACTTGATTGCCATAGACAGCTCCACAGCCACAGGGGCTGGCATCTGTTGTCAAGATGACCCATGCAGGAATCTTGAGAGAACAAGGTTGTAAATTCACTCCCGATATCCACCAGGCTAGATCTGCTATGACGGGGAGGAAGAACAATTATCTGATCTGGACCTTTCCGTCATCTGAACTGTTTCAGAAACACTAATTGCAGATCCCTCACATTGGCCATTGCCCATTTTACTGTTGCAGCCAACTTCCCTATCACGTGTTGACAAGTCCAAACCGTGGAAATTGGATGGGCTATTAAGCCCTCTACTTCCTTCATCAAATCTTGAATTTTCTCTCTGGGGAGAGATATCTGGAATTTGTTTGAATCCAGAATTGAACCCAAATATACAATTTTCTTTTTGGGTTGGATGATCGATTTGTCCCAATTTATCAGCCACCCTTGGTCTTGTAGTCATTGTACAGTTTGATGAAGATGTAAATTTAAAAGATGAGGATCTTGAGCCTTTATTAGAATGTCGTCGTCTAAATAAGAAAAAAATTGTATTCCCTGGAGTCTTACGTAAGCTATTATTACTATCAGAAATTGAAAAGACTCTTGGTTGGCTGTGGCCAACCCAAAAGGAAGGGCGGTGTACTGAAAATGCTGGTCTAGAATGCAGAACCCAAGATACTTCCTGTGGAGAGGGTAAAACCGGAACGTGAAGATATGCATTTTTTATATCTATTTTCATCATCCAGTCCAATTCTGACATTTGCATGGAGATGGCTTTTAAAGTTTCCATTTTGTAGTGTTTCACTTTCAGACTTTTTTATAGTCGTTTCAGATTCAAAATGGGACGCACTTCCCCCGACTTCTATGAAGAGAGTAACACCTTTTTGCAGGCTTCCCATTCTTTCAAAAGAGTTAATATACTCGATCTCATTGAAAATGAAGGGACTGTTGACTTTATAAAAGTTTCTCACTTGTAATTTTTGAAATTCTAGACGATAACCCAATTTTATTATACTCAAAACCCAACTGTCTGACGTTGAGAGCACTCACATCCCCTTGAAAAAGGGCAATTCTTCCTCTGGCAAGGAGTCATTGTCTACCTCTGTTAGCAGATCCTCTTCCGAGAAAAGGCTGAGATCTAGTGTCCTCCATCCATCCACCTCTCTGACTGAAAGGACTGCCTGGTCTGTACTGCCTAGCATCCTTGATGTTGCTATACTGAGTGGACATCTGAGAAAATCTTCTGGGTAATTGTTAGGAAGAGCCTTTTTAGAAGAATTTTTCTCTATTAAATCTTCCAGGCCAGAGCCAAATAAAAGATTTCCTTGAAATGGGATATTCATTAAACCTTGTTGAGAGCTCAAATCAGCTTTCCAGTGTTTCAACCAAAGTTGCCACCACTGAAGGTCCCATCATTTTTGCAGAAAGCTTAAAAGAGCATGTCCACCCTTCATAAAAAGTTTTGTGACAAAGCAGGGGATACCCTCCCACCCCCAACAGCTATATTCATTGCTCTAAAATCATTGTCAATCCCTACTTACACCTCCTCGATCCTGCGCTGTTCTGGTCCAGCTCCCCTGCCCACCGGAACTGCAAGCAGGGGGCCGGACCGGCAGCCGCGGCTGTGATTGGCTGAGAGGCAGCCAATCACAGCCGCCACTGACTTCACTGTAGACAGCGGAGGATCGAGGAGGTGTAAGTAGATATTAACAAGGATTTTAGAGCAATGAATATAGGGGTTGGGGGTGGAAGGGTATCCCCTGCATTGTCACAAAAGCTTTTATAGCTACATTACTTCCTGGCATGGAGTGACCGGGAGGGAAGGATGGAGAGGGGGGAAAGGGCTCTACTGAGCATGCTTCATACCTTGATGAGGCTAGCCAAGATACAGGCACAGGATGAGGCACTGACAGCTCCTACCCAGCAGTTTCCTGCACTTTAAAGAGGCAGAACAGGAGAACCATAAGGAGCATGGATGTAAGGTAAGGATTTTTTCTTTTGTACAGTGGGCCCAGTAGTTGGTAAAGTTTTAGTTTGGGGGGTGGACATGCCCTTTAATGAATCCAGCTTATCCCACACCTTAATAATTATTTCTTTCATTTGATCATGAACGAACTTTATCGGAAAACATCAAATGAGCATCAAATTGCTTCTTCGGTTCAGATATTTGTAAAGATTTTTTCATTTTTATTATTAAATGATCTAGAGCGCGATCTGCTGTTTCCTCTTCTATTTCTGGACTGTGTTCAGATGTATAAGAAATGAGTTAGGCTGAAGTGCTTCATTCACTCTACAAGGCTGTCTAATTAAATCAGCAACTTTGCATAACAAAGGTTTCCAATGAAGAATCAACCATTCCTTTAACTGTAGATGCCGTATTATCAGCCGAGAATTTTGTCTGTGAAGCTGTACAATCTCTGCATAATTTCTTTCCTCTAGTGGCGTAGTTGGTACAAAGTACACATTCTTCTCTGGATGTTTTATGATAATGATTCTCTTTCATAATGTCTTGAGGATCTGGAGAATTTTTTTTTTTTTTCAACTGTAAGGACAAAAAAAGAGTGTTCTTATTCCATTCCCGATTGCATGCTCAATTCTTCTTATTCCATTCCCGATTGCATGCTCAATTCTTCTTATTCCATTCCCGATTGCATGCCTCAATTCTTCTTATTCCATTCCCGATTGCTGCCCAATTCTTCTTATTCCATTCCCTATTGCCCCAATTCTTCTTATTCCATTCCCGATTGCTGCCCAATTCTTCTTATCCATTCCCGATTGCATGCCCAATTCTTCTTATCCATCCCGATTGCATGCCCAATTCTTCTTATTCCATTCCCGTTGCATGCCCTTCTTCCTTATTCCATTCCCATTGCATGCCCAATTCTTCTTATTCCATTCCCGATTGCATGCCCATTCTTCTATTCCATTCCCGATTGCATGCTCTTCTTCCTTCATTCCATTCCCGATTGCATAGCTCAATTCTTCTTATTCCATTCCCGATTGCATGCTCAATTCTTCTTATTTCCATTCCCGATTGCATGCTCAATTCTTCTATTTCCATTCCCATTGCATGCTCAATTCTTCTTATCCTTCCGATTGCTGCTCAATTCTTCTTTATTCCATTCCCGATTGCATGCTCAATTCTCTTATCCATTCCCGATTGCATGCTCAATTCTTCTTATTCCATTCCCGATTGCATGCTCAATTCTTCTTATTCCATTCCCGATTGCATGCTCAATTCTTCTTATTCCATTCCCGATTGCATGCTCAATTCTTCTTATTCCATCCCGATTGCATGCTCAATTCTTATTCCATTCCCGATTGCATGCTCAATTCTTATTCCATTCCCATTGCATGCTCATTCTTATTCCATTCCCATTGCATGCTCATTCTCTTATTCCATTCCCGATTGCATGCTCCAATTCTTATTCCATTCCCGATTTGCATGCTCAATTCTTATTCCATTCCCGATTGCATGCTCAATTCTTATTCCATTCCCGATTGCATGCTCAATTCTTATTCCATTCCCAATTGCATGCTCAATTCTTATTCCATTCCCAATTGCATGCTCAATTCTTATTCCTTCCCAATTGCATGCTCAATTCTTATTCCATTCCCGATTGCATGCTCAATTCTTCTTATTCCATTCCCGATTGCAGCTCAATTCCTTATTCCATTCCCGATTGCATGCTCAATTCTTCTATTCCATTCCCGATTGCATGCTCAATTCTTCTTATTCCATTCCCGATTGCATGCCTCAAATTCTTATTTCCATTCCCGATTGCATGCTCAATTCTTATTCCATTCCCATTGCATGCTCATTCTTCTTATTCCATTCCCAATTGCATGCTCAATTCTTATTCCATTCCCGATTGCAGCTCAATTCTTATTCCATTCCCATTGCATGCTCTTTTAAAAGACTCACCCTCCTGATCCTGATCTGGTGTGTTTCCTTGAGTCATGGCACTAGGCAGAGACAAAATGAACTTACTGTTGAAAACAAGAGACAAATGTAATACTCACAATATTTCCAGTCTTTTTAGGCTCCTAGTCTACTCCACTTTAGTGCAAATATACGAATATATAAACGAATTGTAAGCGAGCCACAAGCAGGTTACATAAACCGCATTAAACTTTGTGTATCAAGTAACCTGCTAGATACACAATAAGTTACCAATAAAGTTTGATGTGGTTTATGTAACCTGCTTGTGGCTCGTCTACAAGTCATGGTGCAACACAGCATGAGGCTTCGCAGATCGTGTAGTCACAGCTCTTGTACCACAGAAGGGAAAGACCTGACGAATTTAAATTTTTGCGCGGGATATCCCAAACCCGACTTCCTGCTGCAAGTGGCTTCGGGATAAACAGGAGCAGAGCAGGAGAGGTCCGTCCATTGTGAGGACGGGGGAAAAAAGACTTGACGCGAAGTGGGATTTCAAACTTTTTAATACCTCGGGAACATATTTATAAAGCCGGGTATCGCTTTTTAGCGATACGCGACTTTCACAATCGGTATCGTAATTTTACGATTGTTACAAATAAAAAAAAGTTTGGAGGTTAACGATCGGTTTAACGGTTGTAATTTACGATACCGATCGAAAATCTACGATACGAAATCGTAGATTTATGATCCCCATAGAATACCATTGTGGTATTCCACGAATTAGCCACCAAATGCCAGGGAGGAGGTGGAAATGAATCTCCATGTGCAGTTGGCGAAGGCTGCTGGTATGGGGCATGTTCTGGTTATGGGTGCCTGAGAATCTATACCGAGAAAATCTTTGGTTACCTGTAAAGTGAACGCATATTGGCTGAAATTTACCATTGTGTCCGTTTGGTTGGTTAAGCTGGCTACACACCATAGGATTCCGCCACTATGGGTCGGGTGGACTGTAGCATAATAGACAAACCGCGCGATTGCCATGTTTCCGATGTGCGCCCCTTCTTCCAATACGAGTGACATCAGTTGCAGCCAAACATTCAGCTGTAATATTTTGGCCCTAGCCCAATTAAATATCGAAACATATAAAAACACCAAACTAAGCTTTAGAAAAGACCCATTGTGGGTGGGACTGGGGAAAAGCAGCTAGAGCAATCATTGTAGGCTTGTTTGAAAGGTATGATATAGCCTTATCAAGCCTTGTATATGAAGAAGACCGTTCCCCTTCAAGGGGCCATGGTCTCGGTAATTGTCAATACCGTTGGTTTTAAAGAGATCTACTCTCCAAAAGTATCCCAGCAGAATCCCACTGCTCCAAAACTTTATCTGTACACTTTCTGCAATATTTAAGAGAATCAGCAGAGAAAAGAAGGCGGGGGGAGGGATAGGGATCGATTATACCAGTACCGGTCCTTGATTGATATACCAGTACCGGTCCTTTTTATCGATATAAGTACCGCCTTTTGATCGTACCAGTACCGGTCCTTTTTGATCGATATACCAGTACCGGTCCTTTTTGATCATATACCAGTATCGTATTCGTTTGATCGAT
This sequence comes from Hymenochirus boettgeri, assembly GCA_019447015.1. Classification (NCBI taxonomy): domain Eukaryota; kingdom Metazoa; phylum Chordata; class Amphibia; order Anura; family Pipidae; genus Hymenochirus; species Hymenochirus boettgeri. The sequence goes on from JAACNH010000109.1 coordinate 323,436, forward strand.
ATACCAGTACCGGTCCTTAATCGATATCCAGTACCGTTCCTTTTTAATCGATACCATACCGGTCCTTTTTAATCGATATACCAGTACCGGTCCTTTTTAAAATCGATATACCAGTACCGGTCCTTATCGATATACAGTCATACCGTCCTTGATCGATTACCTTACCGTTTTATCGATATACCAGTACCGGTCCTTGATCGATATACCAGTACCGGTCCTTGATCGATATACCAGTACCGGTCCTTGATCGATATACCAGTACCGGTCCTTGATCGATATACCAGTACCGGTCCTTGATCGATATACCAGTTACGGTCCGATATACCAGTACCGTCCTTGATCGATATACCCAGTACCGTTCCTTGATCGTATAATACCAGTACCGTCGTTTATCGATATCCAGTACCGGTCCTTGATCGATATACCAGTACCGGTCCTTGATCGATATACCAGTACCCGGTCCTTGATCGATATACCACGTACGGTCCTTGATCGTATATACCAGTACCGTCCTTGATCGAATATACCAGTACCGGTCCTTGATCGATATACCAGTACCGTCTTTATCGATAACCATTACCGGTCCTTGATCGATATCCAGTAACGTCCTTTATCGTATACCGTACCGGTCCTTTATCGATATACCAGTACCGGTCCTTGATTGATATACCAGTACCGGTCCTTGATGATATACCATACGGTCCTTTTTAATCGATACCAGTACGGTCCTTTATTGATATACCGGTCCTTAGTTACCAGACTGGCCATTTACATTTCTTGACTGGAATAATGTGGATAGAAGGTTGGTTATATTATTTCTTTTCTTTTGAACCTTTAATGGATCAATTCTACACTATTTTCCCATGGAGCTTGGTCTAAATCATTTCTATTACATCATCGGATCCTAATTCCCGGTTTCCTTTCAGTTTCCGTTCTTGCCTTCAGATTAAGTTACGTTTTAGATATGTCTGACGCCAGTTAGAAATGATACTTGTATAATTAGGATCTGGTGTGTCTAGTTTAAAAATTAATTTGGGGTTAATCCTCCAGGAATGAATCCTTTATTATCTGTTCCCATTGAACAAATACAGGATCATGGTTGGTTCTGTGGATTGGGAGGTCTCGGCTCGTTTAAAAAAAATCCCTCCTTAGAAATGTGTTTCTGCTTTTCTAGGGCAATTTTTTTTTATTGTTGCTCAGCTAGATCAGCGACGTTCTCTCTGCTATGTGTTTATCTCTATATAATGGCATATAATCGCATCCGTCCATCCTTGTTCTAGGGACATCAGTTATTCAGCAGAAAGAGGAAGAATCAAGTTATCCTTTCACCCAGAACTGGAATTATAAAAAGTAGGAACGAAATTCATATTAATCCCCTTGACCCTGGATTAAACGTGTGTACCCAGCTTCCATCTATCATTGGTTGCTATTGCAGTAATTATTATTAATTACAGATATTCCATGTTTAATATAAAGGATGGACTTGTCCTTTAACTTTACAATACAAACATTGGTCTGAAAACCGATCTAAAAGGTTTTAAAAATTTTAATAAAAACAAAAATTTGTTCTTTATGTAACAAAAGACTAATGGACTTGGAATATGTAAACGGTTAATCATTGGAGAAGAATGTCCTTGAACGGTCAGGGTCCGATTGCCCAGATTGGTCCACCTGAGAGAGACCCTCCATGTCCGCAAGACCCTCAATGTGGCTCGAGGAAGATCAGAATCAGACCGGTCACAAGGTCATTAGATTTTCTCTACGTAGTTACCTGGGAAAAGTCCTTCTCTACCCTCGATTCCGTCCCTGCCACCAACCCGTAGGATCTACAGAAATGAAATAGAAATAGGTATCAATGCAAGAAAATTTCTCCTGGGAATCATTTGGGATTTACAGGCAATGAATCCAAGGACAAGAAAAAAATTACTGGATATCAATGAAAATTCCAAGTTAAGGGCTAGGCCCCACTGCTGCGTTTTTTTTGCGTTTGCGCTTGCGTTTGCGATTGCGATTGCGCTTGCGATTTTCAAAATATTGAAAACGCGGCAACGCACAAAAAACGCGCGTTTTTCGATTCGTTTGCGTTTGCGTGCGTTCTGCATTTTTAATCGCAATCGCATGCGATTTCCTATACTTATTGAAGAAATCGCAAGCGCAAACGCAAAAAAATCGCACATGAAATCGCATGCGATTGCGTTGCGTTTGCGTTTGCGTTTCATGTGTGCCTAGCCCTAATTTTTGTCACAGCTGAAAGCCCTGAGCCCGTGTTTATAATATTAGGTGTAGAAGATGCTTAGTAGGGTGTAGAAGATTCCTAGTAGGGTGTAGGTTACTTAGTATGGGTAGAAGATGCTTAGTAGGGTGTAAAGATTCCTAGAAGGGTGTAGAGTTACTAGTAAGGTGTAGAAGATTCCTAGTAGGGTGTAGAGTTACTTAGTAGGGTGTAGAAATTCCTAGTAGGGTGTAGAGGTTTACTTAGTAAGGTGTAGATATGCTTAGTTGGGTGTAGAAGTTAACTTAGTAGGGTGTGGAAGATTCTTAGTAGGGTGTAGAAATTCTTATAGGGTGTAGAAGATTCTTAGTGGGTGTGAAGATTTAGGTGTGGAAGATTCTTAGTAGGGTGTGGAGATTCTTAGTGGGTGTGGAAGATTCTTATAGGGTGTGGAAGATTCTTAGTAGGGTGTAGAAGATCCTTAGTAGGGTGTAGAAGTTTTTTATTAATGTGTGGAAGATTCTTAGTAGGGTGTAGAGTTTTTTTAGTAAGGTGTGGAAGGTTCTTAGTAGGGTGTAGAAGTTTTTTAGTAAGGTGTGAAATTCTTAGTAGGGGTAAAGTTTTTTAGTAGGTGTAGAAGATTCTTAGTAGGTGTAGAAGTTTTTTAGTAATGTGTGGAAGATTCTTAGTAGGGTGTAGAGGTTTTTTAGTAAGTGTAGAAGATTCTTAGTAGGGTGTAGAAGTTTTTTTATTAATGTGTGGAAGATTCTTAGTAGGGTGTAGAAGTTTTTTAGTAGGTGTAGAAGATTCTTAGTAGGGTGTACGTTTTTTATTATGTGTGGAAGATCTTATAGGGTTGAGAAGATCCTTAGTAGGGTGTAGAGGTTTTTTTAGTAAGGTGTAAAAGATTCTTAGTAGGGGTGTAGAAGTCTTTTAGTAAGGTGTGGAAGATTCTTAGTAGGTGTAGAAGTTTTTTAGTGGTGTAGAAGATTCTTAGTAGGGTGTAGAAGTTTTTTATTAATGTGTAAGATTCTTAGTAGGCGTAGAAGTTTTTTAGTAAGGTGTGGAAGATTCTTAGTATGTGTAGAAGTTTTTTAGTAGGTGTGGAGATTCTTGTAGGGTGTAGAAAGTTTTTTATTAAGGTGTGAAGATTCTTAGTAGGGTGTAGAAGTTTTTTAGTAAGGTGTAGAAGATTTTAGTAGGGTGTAGAAGTTTTTTAGTAGGTGTGTGGAAGATTCTTAGTAGGTGTAGAAGTTTTTTAGTAGGTGTGGAAGATTCTTAGTAGGGTGTAGAAGTTTTTTAGTAAGGTGTGGAAGATTCTTAGTAGGGTGTAGAAGATTTTAAGTAGGGTGTAGAGTAGCAGGTCAGGTATAAGTTTTTTATAACAGGATAAGCACAAAAAACTAGCAATTTTTGTACAAGAAGTAATTAAGGGTTCTGTTATTCTTGCAATAATAATCATGATTTAGACTGCGGACACATAGTTACAGTGCGATTGCGATGTGTTTATATCAATATGTGTTATCATTACATGCTGCTCACGCAAGGCCTAATGCAAAGAAGACAAGAAGAACCTGCCCAGACATACAAATAAATTAAGTTGAGCGGGAGGCCTATTAATTCAGGCAGAGACTGGTCCTTGTTACAAGCTGCTAAAAACAGGAAGTGTTTGCGTTTACAATAACAGATCCGCTGATAGAAATGGAATGGTGGGTAACTCTTGGCCACTAACCTCTCTGCTGACAATCTCGATTTCGTCATAGGCATTAAAACTCAGCTCATCGGTGTCCTGAGCGTCATAGGCTAGAGAGCTCGGCAGCATGGAAGAGATGGCGCGGGTTTGGGTTTTGGGGCTGGTTTGGCTCTGCCTCCACCAGGCAAAGGTTTCACTTCTTTAGAACGTCTTCTAAGGATTCTGGGTGAGAGCAGGAGACATCGCAATGAACAGAAAGAAACCTCAGTCCCAAATCACCAAACACCCCCCTCTTTATTATAAACTGACCCAGCTGCACCCCCATCTGGAACATTCATAAAGTCCAGGTTGGCCAGGCCCGAGGGAGCCTTGGTGCGCGGACTGGCCGCTTGTCTGGGTAAAGTTGGTTGGTCCATGCTTGACTGGCGTGAGTGAAGACATGCGCTTAGACATGGGTGGGCGTGAGCTCCTCTATCTCCCCCTTCGCTCTCTGATTGGCTGGGATGTACAAGAGAAAGGCCATGATATGGTTCAAACCTCCGCCATAGTCTCCCCTTGATGAGGGACAGTTGCCCCAATGGGGCCACCAGGTGGAACACACCATTAACCCGCCACAATTCTACCAGTAAAGCGCCATGTTGGGTATCCTTTAAACTGCGCCCCCCAGTGGCCATTTTAACTCACCAGCTGAACTTTGTCCTATACCGACTCTTTCTATTGTCTTCTCGGGTAGGTCCTGAGAACAACACAAGAGAGGAGGAGTGAGACTGGGTACAGGGGCCAATGTCAGATACAGGAGAGATAAAGGAGTACAATACATTATTAGTTCCATAACATCATCTCGTTACTGGCAAAGAACGAAGTGGCGATGTCCGCACCAAACACCCTGACCGCCACCGGTCTCAAACTTACGTGAAGTTGAGGGCAAAACCGGGCCCCAATGAAATAATCAGGACCTTCCCACTGGGCTTCAGAATCGCCATGTTTCCATGCTGCTCTGGACTGGATCTGACGCGTTTCCCGCTGCGTCCCCACGCGCGTCCACCCTTCCTTCTTCACCTAAACCCAATCTGACCCGTAACTCAAAACTGTTGTGTAGTGGGATCCATTCTCCCCAATTTCTTATAATGTACAGTGGGGGATCCATTATCCCAAATATTCTTATAATGTACAGTGGGGGATCCATTATCCCCAATATTCTTATAATGTACATAGGGATCCATTATCACCAATACTCTTATAATGTACGTAGGGGATCCATTATCCCCAATATTTATATAAGTACAGTAGGGGATCCATTATTCACTATATAATGTACAGTAGGGGATCCATTATTCACTATATAATGTACAGTGGGGATCCATTTCCCAATATTCTATAATGTACAGTAGGGATTTTTTTTTTTTATTTTTATTTTATTTTTGCTTTATTTTATATGCATTTTTATTCTTATTCCATTCCCGATTGCATGCTCAATTCTTCTTATTCCATTCCCGATTGCATGCTCAATTCTTCTTATTCCATTCCCGATTGCATGCTCAATTCTTATTCCATTCCCGATTGCATGCTCAATTCTTATTCCATTCCCAATTGCATGCTCAATTCTTCTTATTCCATTCCCAATTGCATGCTCAATTCTTATTCCATTCCCGATTGCATGCTCAATTCTTATTCCATTCCCAATTGCATGCTCTTTAAAAGACTCACCCTCCTGATCCTGATCTGGTGTGTTTCCTTGAGGTCATGGCACTAAGGCAGAGACAAAATGAACTTACTGGTGAAAACAAGAGACAAATGTAAATACTCACAATATTTCCAGTCTTTTTAGGCTCCTAGTCTACTCCACTTTAGTGGCAAAATACGAATAATAGAAACGAATTGTAAGCGAGCCACAAGCAGGTTACATAAACCGCATTAAACTTTGTGTATCAAGTAACCTGCTAGATACACAATAAAGTTACACAATAAAGTTTGATGTGGTTTATGTAACCTGCTTGTGGCTCGTCTACAAGTCATGGTGCAACACAGCATGAGGCTTCGCAGGATCGTGTAGTCACAGCTCTTGTACCACAGAAGGGAAAGACGCTGACGAATTTAAATTTTTGCGCGGGATATCCCAAACCCGACTTCCTGCTGCAAGTGGCTTCGGGATAAACAGGAGCAGAGCAGGAGAGGTCCGTCCATTGTGAGGACGGGGGAAAAAAAGACTTGAGGCGGAAGTGGGATTTCAACTTTTTATAACCTCGGGACATATTTATAAAGCCGGGTATCGCTTTTTAGCGATACCGCGACTTTCACAATCGGTATCGTAAATTTACGATTGTTACACCGTTTGGAGGTTAACGATCGGTTTAACGGTTGTAAATTTACGATACCGATCGAAAATCTACGATAACGAAATCGTAGATTTATGATCCCCATAGAATACCATTGTGGTATTCCACGAATTAGCCACCAAATGCCAGGGAGGAGGTGGAAATGAATCTCCATGTGCAGTTGGCGAAGGCTGCTGGTATGGGGCATGTTCTGGTTATGGGGTGCCTGAGAAGTCTATACCGAGACAATCTTTGGTTACCTGTAAAGTGAACGCATGATTGGCTGAAATTTACCATTGTGTCCGTTTGGTTGGTTAAGCTGGCTACACACCATAGGATTCCGCCACTAGTGGTCGGGTGGACTGTAGCATAATAGACAACCGCGCGATTGGCCATGGTTTCCGAGTGCGCCCCTTCTTCCAATACGGATGACATCAGTTGCAGCCAAACATTCAGCTGTAATATTTTGGCCCATGAGCCCAATTAAATATCAGAACATATAAAAACAGCCAAACTAGCTTTAGAAAAGACCCATTGTGGGGTGGGGAGCTGGGGAAAAGCAGCTAGAGCAATCATTGTAGGCTTGTTTGAAAGGTATGATATAGCTCTTATCAAGCCCTTGTATATGAAGAAGACCGTTCCCCTTCAAGGGGCCATGGTCTCGGTAATTGTCAATACCGTTGGTTTAAAGAGAATCTACTCCAAAAGTATCCCAGCAAGATCCCACTGCTCCAAAACTTTATTCTGTACACTTTCTGCAATATTTAAGAGAATCAGCAGAGAAAAGAAGGCGGGGGGAGGGATAGGGATCGATATACCAGTACCGGTCCTTGATTGATATACCAGTACCGGTCCTTTTTGATCGATATACCAGTACCGGTCCGCCAGTACCGGTCGTTTTTGATCGATATACAGTACCGGTCCTTCGAGTATACCAGTACCGGTCCTTTTAATCGATATACCAGTACCGGGTCCTTTTTATACGATATACCAGTACCGGTCCTTTATGATTATACCAGTACCGGTCCTTTGACGATATACCAGTACCGTCCTGATCGATATACCAGTACCGGTCTTGATCGATATACCAGTACCGGTCCTGATAGATATGACAGTACCGGTCCTTGATCGATATACCAGTACCGGTCCTTGATCGATATACCAGTACCGTCCTTGATCGAGATACAGTACCGGTCCTTGATCGATATACCAGTACGGTCCTTGATATATACCAGTACGGTCCTTGATCCGTATACCAGTACCGTTCTTGATCGATATACCAGTACCGGTCCTTATCGATATACCGTACCGGTCCTTGATCGATATACCCAGTCACCGGATCATTTGATCGATATACCAGTACCGGTCCTTGATCGATATTACCAGTACCGTCCTTGATCGAATACAGTACCGGTCTTGATCGATCTATACCAGTACCGGTCCTTGATCGATATACCAGTACCGGTCCTTATCGATATACCCCGTACCGGTCCTTGATCGATATACAGTACGGTCTTATCGATATACCAGTACCGTCCTTTATCGATATACCAGTACCGGTCCTTGATTGAGTATACCAGTACCGGTCCTTGATTGATATACCAGTACGGTCCTTTTTAATCGAATACCAGTAACGGTCCTTTATGATATACGGTGTAGTTACCAGACTGGCCATTTACATTTCTTGACTGGAATAATGTGGATAGAATGTTGGTTATATTATTTCTTTTCTTTTGAACCTTTATAAGGATCAATTCTACATCTATTTCCCATTGAGCTTGGTCTAAATCATTTCTATTACATCATCGGATCCTAATTCCCGGTTTCCTTTCGTTTCCGTTCTTGCCTTCAGATTAAGTTACGTTTTAGATATGTCTGACGCCAGTTAGAATGATACTTTGTATAATTAGGATCTGGTGTGTGTCTAGTTTAAAATATTAATTTGGGGGTTAATCCTCCAGGAATGGATCCTTTAATTTCTGTTCCCATTGAACAAATACAGGATCATGGTTGGTCTGTGGATTGGGAGGTCTCGGCTCGTTTAAAAAATCCCTCCTTAGAAATGTTTTCTGCTTTTCTAGGGCAATTTTTTTTATTGTCATAGCTCAGCGACGTTCCTCTGCTATGTGTTTATCTCTATATAATGGCATTATAATCGCATCCTGTCCAATCCTGTTTCTAGGGACATCAGTTATTCAGCAGAAGAGGAAGAATCAAGTTATCCTTTCACCCCGAACTGGAATTATAAAAAGTAGGAACGAAATTCATATTAATCCCCTTGACCCTGGATTAAACGTGTGTACCCAGCTTTCCATCTATCAGATTGGTTGCTATTGCAGTAATTATTATTATTACAGATTCCAGTTTAATATAAAGGAGGACTTGTCCTTTAACTTTACAATACAAACATTGGTCTGAAAACCGATCTAAAAGGTTTTAAAATATTTAATAAAAACAAAAATTTGTTCTTTATGTACAAAGAATAAAATGGACTTGGAATATGTAAACGGGTTATCATTGGAGAAGAATGTCCTTGAACGTGTAGGGTCCGATGCCCAAAGATTGGGCCACCTGAGAGAGAACCCTCCATGTCCGCAGACCCTCAATGTGGCTCGAGGAAGATCAGAAGTCGACCGGTCACAAGGTCATTAGATTTTCTCTACGTAGTTACCTGGGAAAAGTCCTTCTTACACTCGAATCCGTCCCTGCCACCAACCCGTAGGATCTACAGAAATGAAATAGAAATAGGTATCAATGCAAGAAAATTTCTCCTGGGAATCATTTGGGATTTACAGGCAATGAATCCAAGGACAAGAAAAAAAATTACTGAATATCATGAAAATCACAGTGTAAGGGCTAGGCCACATGCTGCGTTTTTTTTTGCGTTTGCGCTTGCGTTTGCGATTGCGATTGCGCTTGCGATTTTTCAAAATTATTGAAAACGCGGCAACGCAAAAAAAACGCGCGTTTTTCGATGGTTTGCGTTTGCGTTTTGCGTTCTGCATTTTTAATCGCAATCGCATGCGATTTCCTATACTTATTGAAGAAATCGCAAGCGCAAACGCAAAAAAATCGCACATGAAATCGCATGCGATGCGATTGCGTTTGCGTTTGCGTTTCAGTTGGCCTAGCCCTAATTGTTAGTCACAAGCTGAAAGCCCTGAGCCCTGTTTATAATATTAAGGTGTAGAAGATGCTTAGTAGGTGTAGAAGATTCCTAGTAGGGTGTAGAGGTTACTATGGGTAGAAGTTTGTAGAAGAGCTTAGTAGGGTGTAGAAGATTCCTAGAAGGGTGTAGAGGTTATTAGTAGGTGGGATGTAGAAGATTCTAGTAGGGTGTAGAGGTTACTTAGTAGGGTGTGTAGAAGATTCTAGTAGGGTGTAGAGGTTTATTGTAAGGTGTTAGAAGATGCTTAGTTGGGTGGTAGAAGTACTAGTAGGGTGTGGAAGATTCTTAGTAGGGTTGTTGTAGAAGATTCTTAGTGGGTGGAGAAATTCTTAGTAGGGTGGGGAAGATTTGTAGGGTGTGTGGAAGATTCTTAGTAGGGTGTGGAAGATTCTTAGTAGGGTGTGGAAGATTCTTAGTAGGTGTGGAAGATTCTAGTAGGGTGTAGAAGATCCTTAGTAGGGTGTAGAAGTTTTTATTAATGTGTGGAAGATTCTTAGTAGGGTGGTAGAAGTTTTTTAGTAAGGTGTGGAAGGTTCTTAGTAGGGTGTGTAAAGTTTTTAGTAAGGTTGTGGAAGATTCTTAGTAGGTGTGTAGAAGTTTTTTTAGTTAAGGTGTAGAAGATTCTTAGTAGGGTGTAGAAGTTTTTTAGTAATGTGTGGAAGATTCTTAGTAGGGTGTAGAGGTTTTTTAGTAAGGTGTAGAAGATTCTTAGTAGGGTGTAGAAGTTTTTTATTAATGTGTGGAGATTCTTAGTAGGGTGTAGAAGTTTTAGAAGGTGGAGAAGATTCTAGTAGGGGTGTAGACGTTTTTTATTAATGTGTGGAAGATTCTTAGTAGGGTTGTAGAAGATCCTTAGTAGGGTGTAGAGGTTTTTTAGTAAGGTGTAGAAGATTCTTAGTAGGGTGTAGAAGTCTTTTAGTAAGGTGTGGAAGATTCTAGTAGGGTTAGAAGTTTTTTAGTAAGGTGTAGAAATTCTTGTAGGTGTGTAGAGTTTTTTATAATGTGTGGAAGATTCTTAGTAGGGCGTAGAGTTTTTTAGTAAGGTGTGGAAGATTCTTAGTAGGGTGTAGAGTTTAGTAGGTGTGGAGATTCTAGTAGGTGTTAGAGTTGTTAGTAAGGGGGAAGATTCTTAGTAGGGTGTAGAAGTTTGAGTTTTATAGTAAGGTGAGAAGATTCTTAGTAGGGTGTAGAAGTTTTTTAGTAAGGTGTGGAAGATTTAGTAGGTGTAGAAGTTTTTTAGTAAGGTGTGGAAGATTCTTAGTAGGGTGTAGAAGTTTTTTAGTAAGGTGTGGAAGATTCTTAGTAGGGTGTAGAAGATTTTAAGTAGGGTGTAGAGTAGCAGGTCAGGTATAAGTTTTTTATAACAGGATAAGCACAAAAAACTAGCAAATGTTTGTACAAGAAGTAATTAAGGGTTCTGTTATACTTTGCAATAATAATCATGATTTAGACTGCGGACACACTATATGTTACAGTGCGATTGCGATGTGTTTTATATCAATAATGGTGTATCAGTACATGCTGCTCACGCAAGGCCTAATGAAAGAAAGACAAGAAGAACCTGCCCAGACATACAAATAAAATTAAGTTGAGCGGGAGGCCTATTAATCAGGCGAGAGATGGTCACTTGTTACAAGCTGCTAAAAACAGGAAGTGTTTGCAGTTTACAATGAACAGATCCAGCTGATAGAAATGGAATGGTGGGTAACTCTTGGCCACTAACCTTCTCTGACAATCTCGATTTCGTCATAGGCATTAAAAACTCAGCTCATCGGTGTCTGAGCGTCATAGGCGTAGAGAGCTCGGCAGCATGGAAGAGATGGCGCGGGTTTGGGTTTTGGGGCTGGTTTGGCTCTGCCTCCACCAGGCAAAGGTTTCACTTCTTTAGAACGTCTTCTAAGGATTCGGGTGAGAGCAGGAGACATCGCAATGAACAGAAAGGAACCTCAGTCCACAATACAAAAACACCCCCTCTTAATTAAAACTGACCCAGCTGCACCCCCATCTGGAACATATCATAAAGTCCAGGTTGGCAGCCGCCCGGGGAGCCTGGTGCGCGGACTGGCCGCTTGTCTGGGTAAAGTTGGTTGGTCCATGCTTACTGGCGTGAGGTGAAAGACATGCGTTAGACATGGGTGGGCGTGAGCTCTCTTATCTCCCCGTTCGCTCTCTGATTGGCTGGATGTACAAGAGAAAGGCCATGATGAGGGTTCAACCTCCGCCATAGTCTCCCCATTGATGGAGGGACACTGCCCGAATGGGGCCACCAGGTGGAAAACACCATTACCCGCCACAATTCTACCGAGTAAAGGCGCCATGTTGTGATCCTTATTAAACTGCGCCCCCCAGGGGCCATTTTAACTCACCAGCTGGAAACTTGTATATACCGACTCTTTCTATGTCTTCTCGGGTAGGTCCTGAGAACAAAAACACAGAGAGGAGGGAGTGAGACTGGGTACAGAGGGGCCAATGTCAGATACAGGAGAGATAAAGGAGCAAATATCATTATTAGTTCCATAACATCATCTCCGACTGGCAGAGAACGAAGGTGGCGATGTCCGCACCAAACACCCTGACCGCCACCGGTCTCAAACTTACGTGAAGTTGAGGGCAAACCGGGCCCAATGGAAATAATCAGACCTTCCACTGGGCTTCAGAATCCGCATGTTTCCAGTGCTGCTCTGGAACTGGATCTGAAGCGTTCCCGCTGCTCCCCACGGCGTCCAACCTTCCTTCTTCACCTAAACTCCAATCTGAAACCGAACCAAAACTGTGTGTGTAGGGGATCCATTCTCCCCAATATTCTTATAATGTACAGTGGGGGATCCATTATCCCCAATATTCTTATAATGTACAGTGGGGGATCCATTATCCCCAATATTCTTATAATGTACAGTAGGGGATCCATTATCACCAATACTCTTATAATGTACAGTAGGGGATCCATTATCCCCAATATTCTTATAATGTACAGTAGGGGATCCATTATTCACTATATAATGTACAGTAGGGGATCCATTATTCACTATATAATGTACAGTGGGGGATCCATTATCCCCAATATTCTTATAATGTACAGTAGGGGATCCATTATCACCAATATTCTTATAATGTACAGTGGGGGATCCATTATCCCCAATATTCTTATAATGTACAGTGGGGGATCCATTATCCCCAATATTCTTATAATGTACAGTGGGGGATCATTATCCCAATATCTTATATGTACAGTGGGGGATCCATTACCCAATATTCTTATAATGTACAGTAGGGGATCCATTATTCACTATCTAATGTACAGTAGGGGACCATTATTCACTATATAATGTATAGTAGGGGATCCATATTCACTATATAATGTACAGTAGGGGATCCAATATTCACTATATAATGTACAGTAGGGGATCCATTATTCACTATATAATGTACAGAGGGGATACAATATGGAGACACATGGACAGATCCACACTCACTGGTTACTGAACTTCACAAGCATTTCTTCTGTGTCTTCTCCTCGTATCGTTTGTACAAGAGGCTGAGAAATTCCGTCTAAACACCATCTCTATTACGCTGTCATACTGCGACTCCGTGAATGATGACAAAATCGTCCTGTAGGACACTGAGGGCGGGACAAAGAGGCCCCAAAATTACTAACAATAGCACAGCATAAGTTGCAGGTATACTGTATCCATATTATTTTATTATATTCCCTGTGCTGGGGGAACAAAACCTTCTAATGACTTAAAGGGCATATCCCCCCCCAAACCCAAAAAACACAATAATTAGAAAGCTGAGAGATGTAGAACTAACCTGTTATTTAGTAAAACATTCTTCTCCTTCTTCCCTCTGCCTCTCAAACGGTTCCCACCCCCTCTCTAAGCTCACTGAGCTCAAACATGCTCAAAGAAAGCAGTTAAGGGACCAGGATCATTGGCTGTGATGTCATTTGTTACATCCACGACTGATCTGGAAGAACCAAGAACCAGAAAGAGTGGGTAACAGAAAATCATACGCATTTCTTGTTAGTCTTACATCTCTCAGCTTTCTAACTAGTGCAGTTGTTGGTGGGTAAGATTTTCCAATTGTGCCCACCCAGGTACCGAAAGAGGATTTAGGCTTCAGAGCCGGTTTGTGTGCAGCCAATGGGATCTCTAACCTCAGCGATAACGGACTGGATGTTCTCCAGCTCAATCTTCCTTTTCAGACACCTCTTTGATTTGACCTTTCTCAGGACCTTGTTTAACCTTCTCGCGACCAATCAGGTAGAGGAATTTTGGAGTCAAAACCAAATCACGTTTCAGCGTCTAATCAGAAACAACGGGGGGAAATGAAGAAGGTTCTGGGACAGGAGGACAGGTAACTCGGTTTAGAAAGACGCGTCCGGGGTCTCACGTTTCGTTTACCTGGAACCTGCGATCGTATTTCAATAACGTCTGCAAGTCGATCCTCTCCTTCGCCCCACAAACTGGCGCAGTTCGGGCCGTGCATCCATGCCAATGTAGTCTCCCACGAAGTTGCGGTTTATGCTGTTTCTGCGCCGTTCCTTCCTGTTGAAGACGATGCTGCAGCGCTGAAATGGTAAGAAAAACATGAGGTTACCTGTCCCAGGATACCTGAAACCCCTCCACGTTGCCCTCCGCTTACCTTCCTCTCGCATGCGGATGTACTTGCGCAAGCTGTGTGTTGCGCCACGCCTTCTGAATGACGCGAGCGTAACCGCGTCGTATTTCCTCTCCCTCATTTCCCCATAGGAAGAGCTAAAATGCAGAACAACACATTGCATTTCAAGGAGCTTTCTACATGAAGATACCAACGATGTTGAAGGGAGGGAATACGATCTTTTACCGCCAGGGGTGTTCCTAGGGTTTTTGACACCTGAAACACTTTTAAATGCCGCCTATTGGCAGACAGGTGTGTGAGCAGGCGTGGCTTCATCAGCGACCATAGGTGGGGCTTGTGGAGGTGGGTGTGAGGGCTAAACACTGATTGGTGGACTGGAGGGCTGACTAACACTGATTGGTGGACTGGGGGCTGACTAACCACTGGTTGGTGGACTGGGGGCTGACTAACACTGATTGGTGGGACGGGAGGCTGACTAACACTGATTGGTGGACTGGAGGGCTGACTAACACTGATTGGTGGACTGGAGGGCTGACTAACACTGATGGTGGACTGGGGGCTGATAACACTGATTGGTGGACTGGAGGGCCTGACTAACACTGATTGGTGGACTGGAGGGCTGACAACACTGATTGGTGGACTGGATGGTGACTAAAAATGATTGGTGGACTGGAGGGCTGGAACACTGAGTGGCTGACTAACCTGATGGGGACTGGGGCTGAAATGCGGTATTGCAGGAAGAAGGATTTTTTTAAACTGCCTTTCCAGTGTTCCGCAGGGGCGCGCCCTGAGTAAATGTTTCAGCTTGCTTATGTAGGGGCACCCCTGGTTACCGCCACATTGTGTTTCTTGGACTCTCTTTTTGAAAAATGGACTTTAGCCGTAGCTCTCCTTCAAATTGCTTTCGATTCTTACCCCACTGCCCTTACCGACTCTGGTGCTTTAATAAACACTTTGGTCTTGCCCAGTTGGTACTGATCCGAATCCATGTTGACCGAACGCAGTAGATGTAGGACTCCTTTCTCTCATCCCCGCTCACTTTGGCCAGGTCTCCCTCGTCAGAATGGCGTACCTACCGGGACAATCACTGTTGTACGTACTGTAAAGATGGTCAACAACAGACCTAAACTCCGTTCAATACCTGTTGAGAAATTTTTTCGAATCCTCTGCGATAAGCGTATCCGGCACGGCGAACGCGAATGTTCTCACGAGGACCCAAATATTCCACCTGGTGTTTTACCCTGACAGAAAGAAGAGGCACAGAGTTACCAGTTCAGTCTCCCCCAGGTACCGATGGACTTGCCTATGCTCAGTCCTCACAGGCCCAGCTACCTGTTGTCTTCCAGTCTCGGGCTTTCTTGGTCTCGTTAGCTTTATGCAGCGGATATAATGTGGGGTGCACTTCATGAGCGTCTGGACCAAATCATTGGCTTGTTTCTAGGAAGAGAATCGCCTGGAGTTAGTTTGCTAGGGGTCTGGACAGTAGAACCCAATCCTTGGTCTCGTACCCTAAAATACAAGTCTCCTACCCCCCACCAGAACACTAATGTTGGTTCACCTTGATCTTGCTGCTGGCCGTACTGGGACGTCCTTTCTTCTCTGCTGAGATTCTCTGGGAACCTTTCTCTGATGAAAGGTCTGTAGGACAAAATAAAACCACAAAGTCCCAACTAGAGATTCATTGTTTGGACCATGAGGTGGGATGGTGGAGACAGTGAGAAAATGTGGGACAATCCCAAGGGTAAGAGTCTGGTCACTTACATTTCACTGCTCTGCATGAGCTCGATAAGGTCAGTGAACAAACATCTCGATTCCGCTCACAGAACCGTTCACATGTACGAGACCTAGAACGTACAGAACAAGAGAGTCGTCTCCTACACCCCTTCCAAGCAACATTGACCATAGACACCGGCTCTGTTCCTACCTTTCCAGCGTAATGGTGATAATGAGCCTTTGTTCCAGCTGTTGAAATGTTCGTGGCTACATAGCCGACTGCAGTTTTTGGATCAGGGTCTGGTCGGCGCCTCTCCCTTGGCGTGCATCGTTGCGCAGACATCGCTCCAGGATGCTCATAACTCCCGGAGGACTCTGGGAGCACAAGGAAGTAACGTGACTAGACATGATACCAGTTCAATTGCACACAATGAGGACATTTCACCAAACCGATGGGTAATACTGACCTGGCACTACCTGAATATAAATATATAGGGATATGTTTCATCTTACCCAATAATCCAGACTAGCAAGGGCTAAATATCCCCACCCAAGGTACCTACCAACGGCATGACTAGGTGAAGTAACATTAAGTGCACATGGACAGGTACGCTAAAGGTTCTAATGTAATGACCATAATGATATTTCAGTCTTGACTCACCTACCCACTTACCACTTTGTTCTCTATCAGGTCGCACACGATTTTGTTGTTGAAATACTCGATTGGATTCCATTTGATCCCTTCCTGTACATATTGCTCCTGTAGGAAGACAATATGGAGTAAGAGGGTCACGGGACCTTCCCCTGAAGGTCAAATGGAGGAATTGATGGTCCTATGACCTCTCTATGTGACCTCTCCACATGGACCGGCTGTTGGGACCTGCTCACCTGTTCTGCTTTCAGGGTCAGCTCAATGAAGATTTGCTGGAGCTTCTCGTTTCACAAAGTTTGATACAGATTGCTCAAATCCATTTTTCTGGGGAGTTAAAAGAAAGTTTATTCCAAGCACAAACTTTCATACCAATTACCACCTCTGAAATCTGCCAGGAACCTCACAAACTATCAACATCCCACCCTATTCCAGTCACACCATCTCCCAATCTCAAACTGTCCAGTCCCACCCCCTCCAATCCCACATCTCCAATTCAAACTGTCCAGTCCCACCCCTCCAATCCACATCTCCAATCCCAAACTGTCCAATCCTAACCTGTCCAGTCCCACCCTCTCCAATCCTACTGTCCAGTCCCACCCTCATCTCCAACATGTCCAGTCCCACCCCTCCAATCCCACCCTCTCCAATCCTAACCTGTCCAGTCCCACCCCCTCCAATCCCAACCCTCTCCAATCCTAACCTGTCCAGTCCCACCTCTCCAATTCCAAACTGTCCAGTCCCACCCTCTCCAATCCCAACCTGTCCAGTCCCACCCTCTCCAATCCCAACCTGTCCAGTCCCAACCTCTCCAATCCTAACCTGTCCAGTCCACCCTCTCCAATTCCAACCTGTCCAGTCCCACCCTCTCCAATCCCACCCTGTCGAGTCCCCCCTGTCCAGTCCCAACCTCTCCAATCCACCCTCTCCAATCTCACCCGTCCAGTCCCAACATCTCCAATCACAACCTGTCCAGTCCCTACCTCTCGAATGCTACCCTTCCAATCCCAACATGTCCAGTCCCACCCTCTTCAATCCCAACATCTCCATCAAACCGTCCATTCCCTACCTCTCGAATGCCTACCCTCTCCAATCCCAACATCTCCAATCACAACCTGTCCAGACCCTACCTCTCGAATGCTACCTCTCCAATCTCAACCATCCCCGGTCCCCACCCTCTCCAATCCCAACCACCTCTGTCCCAACCTCTCCAGTCCACCGCCACAGTTGTACCTGGAATATCTCGAAGCCGTAGATGTCTAGTACTCCAGTGTTGTACTCCTCTGTATCTTTCCTCATTGCTTTATTGACAGCCTAATGGAAACCAGAAGTCAACCAGGTGAAGACAAATGGAGCAAAGATTAGAGAAATGAAGGTGCAAAGTCCTGAACCAGCAGAAAGGACATAGAATGGGACCAGGAGGAAGAACAGGAGTGAGGAGTTTGGAAGTGAAGCAAACCGAAAATAGTAACATTGTTTGTGTTCTCACTTCACCAGGTAGTCGAAGATCGGGTGTACAGAGCTTTGGCCAGAGCATCGCGGGTGAAACAGGCCTGTTTCAGCATTTAACGTCACATCAATCACCTCAGATTTCCCACCCACATTATACTGGCCATCTTACGGGCTGTCAACTTCTCTCGCAGCCGAGCCTGGTCAATGCCAAGAAGGAAGGAGGAAAGCGCCAGAACTGAGGGTGGAACACAAAGAGAAAAGATTAGTCAACTCATTGACCCATGTAGAATCCTCTTCCTTCCCGTTGTACTCACAGTCTTCACTTTCCACCACGGCGTAGTTACCGCTTCCTTGAACGCAATGTTCCCAGATGGAGGATTCCAGCCACAATCTGGAGCACAGACGTTTGAGTTCAGGCAGGAGACCCACCACTTCCATGGCGAGCTGAGGACACAAGGGAAATCCATTTCTAACATTTTTAAATCAACGTTTTGTAGGTTAAAAATAAAGAATCACTTGGCCTTTATTATTCCATTAAAGCCAGGCAATGAAAAGAGGGGAGGCCATGAGGTCCCAATATGGTGTGGAAACACACTTACCATGTCTCTTCAAATTCCTTTCTTGCACTGACGTCTTCCACCTTGTACCAACCCCGACTGGTTGAGGTAGGAGTAATAATCCGGGGAGGTGATGCCCAAATTGTCCCGATCTTCTGATGATGCTCCTTCCAGTTGCTGTAGAGAGAGAAAAATCACAACACCTCCAATCTACAGGTGTTTCTGCAGGTTTGGGCATAGGAGGGTTTCGTGAAAACACCGTTAACACTCACCTGGTAGAAGTGTGGACGTTTCTCTCCCCCGAGTTCTGACTCACAACCCGAGATTTTTCCATAGGAAGTTGGATATTTTCCCCCCGTCGGGTTCACCCTCCGGCTGAACTGAATCTCAAATGATTTGCCCTGAGTGGGATTGAGGAATAACTGGTGAGTGTATCTTGGGTAATCAACCTCACCTAGGTATGGTTCCACTTCTTAACCCACATGGTAACTGCAATCATTACTTACAACGCTGGCAGGAGATTGGGTCATATTCTTACTATAGTTACTATATCCTACATAATGTACCATATACACTATATTATATAGTATACTATATATAGTATAGTATAAGACATACATTGGATGTATCATTACTAACCTCAATTACTGTAACTATGTTACATAATATATACTATACACCTACATATAAACTATAACCTAACAATATACACTATACTATAGTTACTATCCTACATAATGTCCATATACACTATATTATATAGTATACTATATATAGTATAGTATAAAGACATACATATGGATGTATGTCATTACTCAAACCTCAATTACTGTTACTATGTTAAATAATATTATTAACACTATAACCTATACAATATAACATACTCATAGTTACTATCCTACATAATGTACTATATACACTATATTATTAACTATACTATTAGAAGTTAGTATAAAGACATACATATGGATGTATCATTATTCAACCTCAATTACTGTTTACTATGTACATTAATATATTCTATACACTATAACCTATACAATATACACTATATATAGTTACTATCCTACATAATGTACTATATACTGTACCATATATACTATATATATAGTATACTATATAAGTATGTTAAAGACATACACATGGATGTATCATTATTCAACCTCAATTACCGTACTTGTTACTAATATATACATTAACACCTAAATACACTATACTATAGTTACTATCCTACTAATGTACTATATACTGTACCATATACATAATATATATATACTTATATAGTATAGTATAAAGACTACATATGGATGTATGTCATTACTCACCTCAATTACGTGTTACTATGTTACATAATATATATTACACCATAATATACACTATAACCTATACAATAATACACTATCTATAGTTACTATCCTACATATGTACTATATACACATATTATATACTATACTATATATTATAGTTAAAGACATACATATGGATGTATCATTATTCAACCTCAATTACCGTTACTATGTTACATAATAACTATACACCATAATAACACTATACTTAGGTTATATCCACATAATGTACTAATACTGTACCATATACACTTATTATATACTATACTATATATAGTTGTATAAAGACATACATGGATGTATCATTATTCAAACCTCAATTACGTTACATGTTACATAATATAACTATACACCATAATATACAACTATACATAGTTACTATCCTACATAATGTACTATATACTGTACCATATACACTTTTATATAGTATACTATATTATAGTATAGTATAGTATAAAGACATACATATGGAGTATGTCATTAACCAACCTCAATTACTGTTACTATGTTACATAATATATATTATACACCATAAATACATATAACCTATACAATATACACTATACTATAGTTACTATCCTACATATTGACTATATACACTATATTATATACTATATATATATTATAGTGATAAAGACATACATATGGATGTATCATTATTCAACCTCAATACCGTTACTATGTTACATAATATATACCATACACCATATATACACTATACTATAGTTACTATCCTACATAATGGACTATATACTGTACCATATACACATATTTATATACTTACTATATAATGTATAGTATAAAGAACATACATATGGATGTATCATTATTCAACCTCAATTACTGTTACTATGTTACATAATATATACTATACACCATAATATACACTTAGTACATATGTAGATAGCACTATAGATAGTGTATATTATGGTGGATAGATATTATTAGTAAAAATAGTAACAGTAATTGAGGGTTGAATAATGATACATCCATAGTATGTCTTTATATATAATATATATAGTATGTATATAATATGTGGTATATGGTTACAGTATATAGTACATTATGTAGGATTAGTAACTAGTATATACTGTACCATATACACTAATTAATAGTTACTATATATAGTAAGTATAAAGACATACATATGGATGTATCATTACTCAACTCAATTCTGTTACTATGTTACATAATATATACTATACACCATAATATACACTACAACATTACAAATACACTATACAATATACTATATACTTAGATGGTAAGCACTTCGGGGCAGGGATCTCTTTCCTAATATGTCATGGTACACCTCACTTATATATTTATATATGATAAAGTCCACACAACAAAATGAGCCTTTATTTGGCTAAATACATATAGGGACATTTGGCCATGAGGGTCAGGCCAGTATCAAGTAATAAACCAAACAAACAGTGATTCGCAATGTATTAATCACTTCCTGAGAACCATTATCGAATTCCCATTAAGAACAACCATCAACCAATCAAGCCCTGAATTGACAGAGATATGCATATATATATGAACAATCAAAAGCATGTGAAAAAGAGCGGATGTTAAAATTCATATAAAGTTCTTATCGTAAAAATGGTGCTAAGTTTGTGCCAACCAATCAGATGTTGCTTTCAAATGTTAAATAAAATCTGATTGGTTGGGGCAAAATTAGCCAACCATTTTAACGATAAGACACTAAAGATTGGCAATGCAATCACAAGGAATCTTCTTTGATTCCAAAAAATTGTCCCGAAAAGAGTATTGCGAGGCTCAATCGGCTTTCGGCTTATTAATCCATCCCCCTACGCGAGGTGACATGCGAATCAAAAAAATAGCAGAAAAGAATCAAGTAGGAGTACCATGTCCCGAGTTGCTTGCTCAATTCTCTTATTCCACTCTATCCAGCGATTGGCATGCTCAATTACTTTCTTATGTCCACCCGGATGGTGCATGCCTGCACATTCATTCTTTCTACTCGCGTTATTCCAGTTCCCGATTGCTGCTCAATTCATTATCCATTGCCAGAATTGCTAAGAAAAAGACTCGCTCAATCGTTAATTTCCATTTTCATTCCCGATTGCATGCTCAATTCTTATTATCCATTACCAATTGCAGAGTGCTCCATGATACTTTTCCATCTAACATCATTGCATCTCAATTCTGTGCATTAGTATCAGTAGAATAGACACCAAGGATAAGCCGATTCCCGAAATGCCTGCTAGCTATATTACAATCCCGGGGTAGTGATTCCACGATTTGCGGAGACCGAGTCTCCAGTTGTGCATGACTCGCTAATACTGATATTCCAGTATAACGCGATCGGGATATGCTATCGTCATCCAGCACTTCTATAATATCCATGGTAACGAGCAGTGACGCATCGGGACTGCAGAGATCATTAGCTCATCGTATCAGTGTACTCAAAAAAGTTCCCCATGTAAAGCGATCGACATCAATTCATTATCCGTCGATTCCCTATACCAAATCTAGCATGCATCAAGAAGAGTGAACTCTATGCGGAGTGATCTCGCATTGCGCTACTATGTCGAGGTGCTCAAGTAATCAGACATTAGTGAATTCCAGTTCCCAGTACTATCTGCAAATATTACAACAGAGACAAAGAGGATCACACTGATCTTCTGTG
The DNA here is from genome assembly GCA_019447015.1 of Hymenochirus boettgeri. NCBI lineage: Eukaryota > Metazoa > Chordata > Amphibia > Anura > Pipidae > Hymenochirus > Hymenochirus boettgeri. Next base: position 345,821 of record JAACNH010000109.1, read on the forward strand.
TGCAACACGTTAACCACGACATGCATCGGTCATGTCGGTGAACTCAAAAGTCAATTAGTTACCAAGATAATGGGATCACCCTGATTCAGCAGGCTCATAAACATTGCAGGTGACGTGGTCTATACCTAGACCATTGCGACGACGATGCGGATCTTCTCAATGAAGGATCTAGTAATCTCGATATTCAAGAAAGGATCAACCTCTCACACTATCTGGGAACAGGAGGCTGTACCGGCACCAATGATGTGAGTACTATTCCACGGTAACTGGCTCCCGAGTAATGCATGCACTCAGATTCCTAAGTGGAAATTCGGACATCATGCACACTATTGCTCAGGTGCTCAATAATAACATGAGGGAGGCTAACCTGATGGGATGTACTCTCGTTAGTATGGCCATTCTACTCAATGGTGGCAAATCGACTCAAGTAATACTCAAGGACATTAGATCACGATTCTCACTACAAAAACAGAGCGATAGAAACCTGATCGGGATGACCCTGTCAAATCAATTGGAATGCTGTAGACATCCAGTAATAAGACACGGAATGATACATATCCAATCACTGTCGCATAGCTCTTTAACAGAGACGAGTGAACCACTGATGGCGACGACACGCCGTCCTGATCCTGGATCGTGGATGCTAGTAGATCCAATGAGGGTCGAACATAAGGGCAAACTAGGATCAATAGCTACAACTACTAGAACGAAGTATACGGGAGGTAAACTTCACTACGTGGGAACACGGTCATATCATGGAGATACAGTACGCAACAAAGGAAGACGGATCATATACCGCACTATCATCATCCCAGAGAGCTAGGAATATCTGATCGGGAGGCAATAATTTATTAGGCTCCAATAGACGGCTACTCATTTGGGCCATCTAGTTAGTAGTGCAATACGATACGATATAATGAAGAAGGCTATGCAATCTCAGACTATAGCGAAACATAGAGAGGACACACTGAAGGGCAGACAGGTGACGCTACTAGGGATCACGCGCATTACAGAATCAATGTTAGTAGTCTAAGGAAACATAGCTAATCCTGCATACGATATAACGAACAAGCAGAGAGGAAGCTTCCTGCCTGCGAAGAACCAATCAAGTGAAAATGCAATTTTGGATGTGAGTTCAGTAATGTCACCAGTGAAACGGATCTAGTGATCTCAGTCTATAACAACGCATGAGAGTAGCACCTGATGGAGCACAGCATGAGCTCACATTCCATTCGTCGGAGGATCCTATACGTATAGAACAATTAGAAAGTCACAGCTCTTGTACACACAGAAGGGAAGACGCTGACGAATTTAAATTTTTGCGCGGGATATCCCAAACCCGACTTCCTGCTGCAATGGCTTCGGGATAAACAGGAGCAGAGCAGGAGAGGTCCGTCCATTGTGAGGACGGGGGAAAAAAAGACTATGAGGCGGAAGTGGGATTTCAAACTTTTTATAACCTCGGGACATATTATAAAGCCGGTTATCGCTTTTTAGCGATACCGCGACTTTCACAATCGGTATCGAAATTTACGATTGTTACACAAACACACACCGTTTGGGGTTAACGATCGGTTTAACGTTGTTGTAAATTCCGATACCGATCGAAAATCTACGATAACGAATCGTAGATTTATGATCCCCATAGAACCATTGTGGTATTCCACGAATAGCCACCATGCCAGGAGGAGGTGGAAATGAATCTCCATGTGCAGTTGGCGAAGGCTGCTGGTATGGGCATGTTCTGGTTATGGGTGCCTGAGAAGTCTATACGAGACAATCTTTGGTTACCTGTAAGTGAACGCATGATTGGTCGAAATTTACCATTGTGTCCGTTTGGTTGGTTAAGCTGGCTACACACCATAGGATCCGCCACTATGTGTCGGGTGGACTGTAGCATAATAGACAAACCGCGCGATTGGCCATGGTTTCCGAGTGCGCCCCTTCTTCCAATACGATGACATCATTTGCAGCCAAACATTCAGCTGTAATATTTTGGCCCATGAGCCCATTAAATATCAGAACAATAAAAACAGCCAAACTAGCTTTAGAAAAGACCCATTGTGGGGTGGGAGCTGGGGAAAGCAGCTAGGCAATCATTGTAGGCTTGTTTGAAAGGTATGATATAGCTCTTATCACCCTTGTATATGAAGAAGACCGTTCCCCTTCAAGGGGCCATGGTCTCGGTAATTGTCAATACCGTTGGTTTAAAGGAAATCTACTCCAAAAGTATCCCAGCAAGATCCCACTGCTCCAAAACTTTATTCTGTACACTTTCTGCAATATTTAAGAGAATCAGCAGAGAAGAAGGCGGGGGGGGGATAGGGATCGATTACCATACCGGTCCTGATGATACCAGTACCCCGGTCCTTTTTGATCGATATACCAGTACCGGTCCTTTTGATCGATATACCAGTACCGGTCCTTTTTGATCGATATACCAGTACCGGTCCTTTTTGATCGATATACCAGTACCGGTCGTTTTTGATCGATATACCAGTACCGGTCCTTAATCGATATACCAGTACCGGTCCTTTTTAATCGATATACCAGTACCGGTCCTTTTATCGATATAACCTTACCGTTCCTTTAATCGATACCAGTACCGGTCCTTGATCGATATACCAGTACCGGTCTTGATCGATATACCAGTACCGGTCCTTGAATCGATATATACCAGTACCGTCCTTGATCGATATAACCAGTACCGTTCCTTGATCGATATACCAGTACCGGTCCTTGATCGATATACCAGTACCGGTCCTTGATCGATATACCAGTACCGGTCCTTGATCGATATACCTAGGTCCGAGTATACCATACCGTACGCGTCCTTGATCGATATACCATACCGGTCCTTGATCGATATACCAGTACCGGTCCTTTATCGAATACCAGTACCGTCCTTGATCGATATACCAGTACCGGTCCTTGATCGATATAACCGTACCGGTCCTTTGATCGTAATACCAGTACCGGTCCTTGATTCGATATACCAGTACCGGTCCTTGATCGATATACCAGTACCCCGATATACCAGTACCGGTCCTTGATCGATATACCAGTACCGGTCCTTGATCGATATACCAGTACCGGTCCTTGATCGATATACCAGTACCGGTCCTTGATCGATATACCAGTACCGGTCCTTTATCGATATACCAGTACCGGTCCTTGATTGATATACCAGTACCGGTCCTTGATTGATATACCAGTACCGGTCCTTTTTAATCGATATACCAGTAACGGTCCTTTATTGATATACCGGTCCGTAGTTACCAGACTGGCCATTTACATTTCTTGACTGGGAATAATGTGGATAGAATGTTGGTTATATTATTTCTTTTCTTTTGAACCTTTATAATGGATCAATTCTACATCTATTTCCCATTGAGCTTGGTCTAAATCATTTCTATTACATCATCGGATCCTAATTCCCGGTTTCCTTTCAGTTTCCGTTCTTGCCTTCAGATTAAGTTACGTTTTAGATATGTCTGACGCCAGTTAGAAATGATACTTTGTATAATTAGGATCTGGTGTGTCTAGTTTAAAATATTAATTTGGGGGTTAATCCTCCAGGAATGGATCCTTTAATTATCTGTTCCCATTGAACAAATACAGGATCATGGTTGGTTCTGTGGATTGGGAGGTCTCGGCTCGTTTAAAAAATCCCTCCTTAGAAATGTTTCTGCTTTTCTAGGGCAATTTTTTTTATTGTCATAGCTCAGCGACGTTCCTCTCTGCTATGTGTTTATCTCTATATAATGGCATTATAATCGCATCCTGTCCAATCCTTGTTCTAGGGACATCAGTTATTCAGCAGAAAGAGGAAGAATCAAGTTATCCTTTCACCCAGAACTGGAATTATAAAAAGTAGGAACGAAATTCATATTAATCCCCTTGACCCTGGATTAAACGTGTGTACCCAGCTTTCCATCTATCAGATTGGTTGCTATTGCAGTAATTATTATTATTACAGATATTCCATGTTTAATATAAAGGATGGACTTGTCCTTTAACTTTACAATACAAACATTGGTCTGAAAACCGATCTAAAAGGTTTTAAAATATTTAATAAAAACAAAAATTTGTTCTTTATGTACAAAAGACTAAAATGGACTTGGAATATGTAAACGGGTTAATCATTGGAGAAGAATGTCCTTGAACGGTCAGGGTCCGATGCCCAAAGATTGGTCCACCTGAGAGAGACCCTCCATGTCCGCAGACCCTCAATGTGGCTCGAGGAAGATCAGAAGTCAGACCGGTCACAAGGTCATTAGATTTTCTCTACGTAGTTACCTGGGAAAAGTCCTTCTCTACCTCGAATCCGTCCCTGCCACCAACCCGTAGGATCTACAGAAATGAAATAGAAATAGGTATCAATGCAAGAAAATTTCTCCTGGGAATCATTTGGGATTTACAGGCAATGAATCCAAGGACAAGAAAAAAATTACTGGAATATCATGAAAATTCCAAGTGTAAGGGCTAGGCCACACTGCTGCGTTTTTTTTGCGTTTGCGCTTGCGTTTGCGATTGCGATTGCGCTTGCGATTTTTCAAAATTATTGAAAACGCGGCAACGCAAAAAAAACGCGCGTTTTTCGATGCGTTTGCGTTTGCGTTTTGCGTTCTGCATTTTTAATCGCAATCGCATGCGATTTCCTATACTTATTGAAGAAATCGCAAGCGCAAACGCAAAAAAATCGCACATGAAATCGCATGCGATTGCGATTGCGTTTGCGTTTGCGTTTCAGTGTGGCCTAGCCCTAATTGTTAGTCACAGCTGAAAGCCCTGAGCCCTGTTTATAATATTAAGGTGTAGAAGATGCTTAGTAGGGTGTAGAAGATTCCTAGTAGGGTGTAGAGGTTACTTAGTAGGGTGTAGAAGATGCTTAGTAGGGTGTAGAAGATTCCTAGAAGGGTGTAGAGGTTACTTAGTAAGGTGTAGAAGATTCCTAGTAGGGTGTAGAGGTTACTTAGTAGGGTGTAGAAGATTCCTAGTAGGGTGTAGAGGTTACTTAGTAAGGTGTAGAAGATGCTTAGTTGGGTGTAGAAGTTACTTAGTAGGGTGTGGAAGATTCTTAGTAGGGTGTAGAAGATTCTTAGTAGGGTGTAGAAGATTCTTAGTAGGGTGTGGAAGATTCTTAGTAGGGTGTGGAAGATTCTTAGTAGGGTGTGGAAGATTCTTAGTAGGGTGTGGAAGATTCTTAGTAGGGTGTAGAAGATCCTTAGTAGGGTGTAGAAGTTTTTTATTAATGTGTGGAAGATTCTTAGTAGGGTGTAGAAGTTTTTTAGTAAGGTGTGGAAGGTTCTTAGTAGGGTGTAGAAGTTTTTTAGTAAGGTGTGGAAGATTCTTAGTAGGGTGTAGAAGTTTTTTTAGTAAGGTGTAGAAGATTCTTAGTAGGGTGTAGAAGTTTTTTAGTAATGTGTGGAAGATTCTTAGTAGGGTGTAGAGGTTTTTTAGTAAGGTGTAGAAGATTCTTAGTAGGGTGTAGAAGTTTTTTATTAATGTGTGGAAGATTCTTAGTAGGGTGTAGAAGTTTTTTAGTAAGGTGTAGAAGATTCTTAGTAGGGTGTAGACGTTTTTTATTAATGTGTGGAAGATTCTTAGTAGGGTGTAGAAGATCCTTAGTAGGGTGTAGAGGTTTTTTAGTAAGGTGTAGAAGATTCTTAGTAGGGTGTAGAAGTCTTTTAGTAAGGTGTGGAAGATTCTTAGTAGGGTGTAGAAGTTTTTTAGTAAGGTGTAGAAGATTCTTAGTAGGGTGTAGAAGTTTTTTAGTAAGGTGTGGAAGATTCTTAGTAGGGTGTAGAAGTTTTTTAGTAAGGTGTGGAAGATTCTTAGTAGGGTGTAGAAGATTTTAAGTAGGGTGTAGAGTAGCAGGTCAGGTATAAGTTTTTTATAACAGGATAAGCACAAAAAACTAGCAAATGTTTGTACAAGAAGTAATTAAGGGTTCTGTTTATACTTTGCAATAATAATCATGATTTAGACTGCGGACACACTATATGTTACAGTGCGATTGCGATGTGTTTATATCAATAATGTGTTATCAGTACATGCTGCTCACGCAAGGCCTAATGCAAAGAAAGACAAGAAGAACCTGCCCAGACATACAATAAAATTAAGTTGAGCGGGAGGCCTATTAATTCAGGCAGAGACTGGTCACTTGTTACAAGCTGCTAAAAACAGGAAGTGTTTGCAGTTTACAATGAACAGATCCAGCTGATAGAAATGGAATGGTGGGTAACTCTTGGCCACTAACCTTCTCTGACAATCTCGATTTCGTCATAGGCATTAAAACTCAGCTCATCGGTGTCCTGAGCGTCATAGGCGTAGAGAGCTCGGCAGCATGGAAGAGATGGCGCGGGTTTGGGTTTTGGGGCTGGTTTGGCTCTGCCTCCACCAGGCAAAGGTTTCACTTCTTTAGAACGTCTTCTAAGGATTCTGGGTGAGAGCAGGAGACATCGCAATGAACAGAAAGGAAACCTCAGTCCCAAATACACAAACACCCCCCTCTTTAATTATAAACTGACCCAGCTGCACCCCCATCTGGAACATTCATAAAGTCCAGGTTGGCCAGGCCCGAGGGAGCCTTGGTGCGCGGACTGGCCGCTTGTCTGGGTAAAGTTGGTTGGTCCATGCTTGACTGGCGTGAGGTGAAAGACATGCGCTTAGACATGGGTGGGCGTGAGCTCCTCTTATCTCCCCCGTTCGCTCTCTGATTGGCTGGATGTACAAGAGAAAGGCCATGATGAGTGTTCAACCTCCGCCATAGTCTCCCCATTGATGGAGGGACAGTCTGCCCCGAATGGGGCCACCAGGTGGAAAACACCATTACCGCCACAATTCTACCAGTAAAGGCGCCATGTTGGTGATCCTATTAAACTGCGCCCCCCAGTGGCCATTTTAACTCACCAGCTGGAACTTTGTCCATATACCGACTCTTTCTATTGTCTTCTCGGGTAGGTCCTGAGAAACAAAACACAAGAGAGGAGGGAGTGAGACTGGGTACAGAGGGGCCAATGTCAGATACAGGAGAGATAAAGGAGCAATATCATTATTAGTTCCATAACATCATCTCTCGTACTGGCAGAGAACGAAGGGTGCGATGTCCGCACCAAACACCCTGACCGCCACCGGTCTCAAACTTACGTGAAGTTGAGGGCAAACCGGGCCCAATGGAAATAATCAGGACCTTCCCACTGGGCTTCAGAATCGCCATGTTTCCAGTGCTGCTCTGGAACTGGATCTGACGCGTTCCCGCTGCTCCCCACGGCGTCCAACCTTCCTTCTTCACCTTAAACTCCAATCTGAAACCGAACCAAAACTGTGTGTGTAGGGGATCCATTCTCCCCAATATTCTTATAATGTACAGTGGGGGATCCATTATCCCCAATATTCTTATATGTACAGTGGGGGATCCATTATCCCCAATATTCTTATAATGTACAGTGGGGGATCCATTATCCCCAATATTCTTATAATGTACAGTGGGGGATCCATTATCCCCAATATTCTTATAATGTACAGTGGGGGATCCATTATTTCACTATATAATGTACAGTGGGGGATTCCATATCCCCAATATTCTTATAATGTACAGTAGGGGATCCATTATTCACTATATAATGTACAGTAGGGGATCCATTATTCACTATATAATGTACAGTGGGGGATCCATTATCCCCAATATTCTTATAATGTACAGTGGGGGATCCATTATCCCCAATATTCTTATAATGTACAGTAGGGGATCCATTATTCACTATCTAATGTACAGTAGGGGATCCATTATTCACTATATAATGTATAGTAGGGGATCCATTATTCACTATATAATGTACAGTAGGGGATCCAATATTCACTATATAATGTACAGTAGGGGATCCATTATTCACTATATAATGTACAGCAGGGGATACAATATGGAGACACATGGACAGATCCACACTCACTGGTTACTGAACTTCACAAGCAATTTCTTCTGTGTCTTCTCCTCGTATCGTTTGTACAAGAGGCTGAGAAATTCCGTCTTAAACACCATCTCTATTACGCTGTCATACTGCGACTCGTGAATGATGACAAAATCGTCCTGTAGGACACTGAGGGCGGGACAAAGAGGCCCCAAAATTACTAACAATAGCACAGCAATAAGTTGCAGGTAATACTGTATCCATATTATTTATTATATTTCCCTGTGCTGGGGGAACAAAATCCTTCTAATGACTTAAAGGGCATATCCCCCCCCAAACCCAAAAAACACAATAATTAGAAAGCTGAGAGATGTAGAACTAACCTGTTATTTAGTAAAACATTCTTCTCCTCTTCCCTCTGCCTCTCAAACGGTTCCCACCCCCCTCTCTAAGCTCACTGAGCTCAAACATGCTCAAAGAAAGCAGTTAAGGGACCAGGATCATTGGCTGTGATGTCATTTGTTACATCCACGACTGATCTGGAAGAACCAAGAACCAGAAAGAGGGGTAACAGAACATCATACAGCATTTCTTGTTAGTCTTACATCTCTCAGCTTTCTAACTAGTGCAGTTTTGGTGGGTAAGATTTTCCAATTGTGCCCACCCAGGTACCGAAAGAGGATTTAGGCTTCAGAGCCGGTTTGTGTGCAGCCAATGGGATCTCTAACCTCAGCGATACGGACTGGATGTTCTCCAGCTCAATCTTCCTTTTCAGAACCTCTTTGATTTGACCTTTCTCAGGACCTTGTTTAACCTTCTCGCGACCAATCAGGTAGAGGAATTTTGGAGTCAAAACCAAATCACGTTTCAGCGTCTAATCAGAAACAAACGGGGGGAAATGAAGAAGGTTCTGGGACAGGAGGACAGGTAACTCGGTTTAGAAAGACGCGTCCCCGGGGTCTCACGTTTCGTTTACCTGGAACCTGCGATCGTATTTCATTACAACGTCTGCAAAGTCGATCCTCTCCCTTCGCCCCACAAACTGGCGCAGTTCGGGCCGTGCATCCATGCCAATGTAGTCTCCCACGAAGTTGCGGTTTATGCTGTTTCTGCGCCGTTCCTTCCTGTTGAAGACGATGCTGCAGGCTGAAATGGTAAGAAAAACATGAGGTTACCTGTCCCAGGATACCTGAAACCCCTCCACGTTGCCCTCCGCTTACCTTCCTCTCGCATGCGGATGTACTTGCGCACAGCTGTGTGTTTGCGCCACGCCTTCTGAATGACGCGAGCGTAACCGTCGTATTTCCTCTCCCTCATTTCCTCCAATAGGAAGAGCTAAAAATGCAGAACAACACATTGCATTTCAAGGAGCTTTCTACATGAAGATACCAACGATGTGAAGGGAGGGAAATCCTGATCTTTACCGCCAGGGGTGTTCCTAGGGTTTTTGACACCTGAAACAACTTTTAAATGCCGCCTATTGGCAGACAGGTGTGTGAGCAGGCGTGGCTTCATCAGCGACCATAGGTGGGGCTTGTGGAGGTGGGTGTGGAGGGCTGACTAACACTGATTGGTGGACTGGAGGGCTGACTAACTGATTGGTGGACTGAGGGCTGACTAACACTGATGGTGGACTGGAGGCTGACTAACACTGATTGGTGGACTGGAGGGCTGACTAACACTGATTGGTGGACTGGAGGGCTGACTAACACTGATTGGTGGACTGGACTGACTAACACTGATGGGTGTCGGTGGGGCTGACTAACACTGATTGGTGGACTGGAGGGCTGACTAACACTGATTGGTGGACTGGAGGGCTGACTAACACTGATTGGTGGACTGGGGCTGAAATGCGGTATTGCAGGAAGAAGGATTTTTTTTAACTGCCTTTCCAGTGTTCCGCAGGGGCGCGCCCTGAGTAAATGTTTCAGCTTGCTTCATGGTAGGGGCACCCCTGTTTACCGCACATTGTGTTTCTTGGACTCTCTTTTTGAAAAATGGACTTTAGCCTGTAGCTCTCCTTCAAATTGCTTTCGATTCTTACCCCACCTGCCCTTACCGACTCTGGTGCTTTAATAAACACTTTGGTCTTGCCCAGTTGGTACTGATCCGAATCCATGTTGACCGAACGCAGTAGATGTAGGACTCCTTTCTTCTCATCCCCGCTCCACTTTGGCCAGGTCTCCCTCGTCAGAATGGCGTACCTACCGGGACAATCACTGTTGTACGTACTGTAAAGATGGTCACACACAGACCTAAAACTCCGTTCAATACCTGTTGAGAAATTTTTCGAATCCTCTGCGATAAGCGTATCCGGCACGGCGAACGCGAATGTTCTCACGGAGACCCAAATATTCCACCTGGTGTTTTACCCTGACAGAAAGAAGAGGCACAGAGTTACCAGTTCAGTCTCCCCCAGGTACCGATGGCACTTGCCTACTGCTCAGTCTCCCACAGGCCCCAGCTACCTGTTGTCTTCCCAGTCTCGGGCTTTCTTGGTCTCGTTAGGCTTTATGCAGCGGATATAATGTGGGGTGCACTTCATGAGCGTCTGGACCAAATCATTGGCTTGTTTCTAGGAAGAGAATCGCCTGGAGTTTAGTTTGCTAGGGGTCTGGACCAGTAGAACCCAATCCTTGGTCTCGTACCCTAAAATACAAGTCTCCTACCCCCCACCCAGACACTAAATGTTGGGTTCACCTTGATCTTGCTGCTGGCCGTACTGGGACGTCCTTTCTTCTCTGCGTTGAGATTCTCTGGGAACCTTTCTCTGATGAAAGGTCTGTAGGACAAAATAAAACCACAAGAGTCCCAACTAGAGATTCATATGTTTGGACCATGATGGGGATGGTGGAGACAGTGAGAAAATGTGGGACAATCCCAAGGGTAAGAGTCATTGGTCACTTACATTTCACTGCTCTGCATGAGCTCGATAAGGTCAGTGAACAAAACATCTCGATTCCGCTCACAGAACCCGTTCACATCGTACGAGACCTAGAACGTACAGGAACAAGAGAGTCGTCTCCTACACCCCTTCCAAGTCAACATTGACCATAGACACCGGCTCTGTTCCTACCTTTCCAGCGTAATGGTGAATAATGAAGCCTTTGTTCCAGCTGTTGAAATGTTCGTGGCTACCAATAGCCGACTGCAGTTTTTGGATCAGGGTCTGGTCGGCGCCCTCTCCCTTGGCGTGCATCGTTGCGCAGACATCGTCCAGGATGCTCATAACTCCCGGAGGACTCTGGGAGCACAAGGAAGTAACGTGACTAGACATGATACCAGTTCAATTGCACACAATGAGGACATTTCACCAAACCGATGGGTAATACTGACCTGGCACTACCTGAATATAAATATATAGGGATATGTTCTCATCTTACCCAATAATCCAGACTAGCAAAGGGCTAAATATCCCCACCCAAGGTACCTACCAACGGCATGACTAGGTGAAGTAACATTAAGTGCACATGGACAGGTACGCTAAAGGTTCTAATGTAATGACCATAATGATTATTTCAGTCTTGACTCACCTACCCACTTACCACTTTGTTCTCTATCAGGTCGCACACGATTTTGTTGTTGAAATACTCGATTGGATTCCATTTGATCCCTTCCTGTACATATTGCTCCTGTAGGAAGACAATATGGAGTAAGAGGGTCACGGGACCTTCCCCTGAAGGTCAAATGGAGGAACTTGATGGTCCTATGACCTCTCTATGTGACCTCTCCACATGGACCGGCTGTTGGGACCTGCTCACCTGTTCTGCTTTCAGGGTCAGCTCAATGAAGATTTGCTGGAGCTTCTCGTTCACAAAGTTGATACAGAATTGCTCAAATCCATTTTTCTGGGGATTTAAAAGAAAGTTTATTCCAAGCACAAACTTTCATACAATTACCCCCTCTGAATATCTGCCAAGGATCCTCACAACTTATCAAATCCCACCCTATCCAGTCCCACCATCTCCAATCCCAAACTGTCCAGTCCCACCCCCTCCAATCCCACCATCTCCAATCTCAAACTGTCCAGTCCCACCCCCTCCAATCCCACCATCTCCAATCCCAAACTGTCCAATCCTAACCTGTCCAGTCCCACCCTCTCCAATCCTTACCTGTCCAGTCCCACCCTCTCCAATCCCAACCTGTCCAGTCCCACCCCCTCCAATCCCACCCTCTCCAATCCTAACCTGTCCAGTCCCACCCCCTCCAATCCCACCCTCTCCAATCCTAACCTGTCCAGTCCCACCCTCTCCAATTCCAAACTGTCCAGTCCCACCCTCTCCAATCCCAACCTGTCCAGTCCCACCCTCTCCAATCCCAACCTGTCCAGTCCCAACCTCTCCAATCCTAACCTGTCCAGTCCCACCCTCTCCAATTCCAACCTGTCCAGTCCCACCCTCTCCAATCCCACCCTGTCGAGTCCCACCCTGTCCAGTCCCAACCTCTCCAATCCCACCCTCTCCAATCTCACCCTGTCCAGTCCCAACATCTCCAATCACAACCTGTCCAGTCCCTACCTCTCGAATGCTACCCTCTCCAATCCCAACATGTCCAGTCCCACCCTCTTCAATCCCAACATCTCCAATCACAACCTGTCCATTCCCTACCTCTCGAATGCTACCCTCTCCAATCCCAACATCTCCAATCACAACCTGTCCAGACCCTACCTCTCGAATGCTACCCTCTCCAATCTCAACCATCCCCGGTCCCACCCTCTCCAATCCCAACCACCTCTGGTCCCAACCTCTCCAGTCCCACCGCCACAGTTGTACCTGGAATATCTCGAAGCCGTAGATGTCTAGTACTCCAGTGTTGTACTCCTCTGTATCTTTCCTCATTGCTTTATTGACAGCCTAATGGAAACCAGAAGTCAACCAGGTGAAGACAAAATGGAGCAAAGATTAGAGAAATGAAGGTGCAAAGTCCTGAACCAGCAGAAAGGACATAGAATGGGACCAGGAGGAAGAACAGAGAGTGGAGGAAGTTTGGAAGTGAAGCAAACCGAAAATAGTAACATTGTTTGTGGTTCTCACTTCCACCAGGTAGTCGAAGATCCGGGTGTACAGAGCTTTGGCCAGAGCATCGCGGGTGAAACAGGCCTGTTCAGCATTTAACGTCACATCAATCACCTCAGATTTCCCACCCCATTTACTGTCCATCTTACGGCTGGTCAACTTCTCTCGCAGCCGAGCCTGGTCAATGCCAAGAAGGAAGGAAGGAAAGGCCAGAACTGAGGGTGGAACACAAAAGAGAAAAGATTAGTCAACTCATTGACCCATGTAGAATCCTCTTCCTTCCCGTTGTACTCACAGTCTTCACTTTCCACCACGGCGTAGTTACCGCTCTCCTTGAACGCAATGTTCCCCAGATGGAGGATTCCAGCCACAATCTGGAGCACAGACGTTTGAGTCTCAGGCAGGAGACCCACCACTTCCATGGCGAGCTGAGGACACAAGGGAAATCCATTTCTAACATTTAAATCAACGTTTTGTAGGTTTAAGAACATAAAGAATCACTTGGCCTTTATTTATTCCCATTAAAGCCAAGGCAATGAAAAGAGGGGAGGTCCATGAGGTCCCATATGGTTTGGAAACCACTTACCATGGTCTCTTCAAATTCTTTCTTGTCACTGACGTCTTCCACCTTGTACACCGCCGACTGGTTGAGGTAGGAGTAATAATCCGGGGAGGTGATGCCCAAATTGTCCCGATCTTCTGATGATGCTCCTTCCAGTAGCTGTAAGAGAGGAAAATCACCAACACCTCCAATCTACAGGTGTTTCCTGGCAGGTTTGGGCATAGGAGGGTTTCGTTGAACCCGTTAACACTCACCTGGTAGAAGATGTGGAAGTTTCTCTCCCCCGAGTTCTGACTCACAACCCGAGATTTTTCCAATAGGAAGTTGGATATTTTCCCCCCGTCGGGTTCCCCTCCCCGGCTGAACTGAATCTCAAAGTATTTGCCCTGAGTTGGGATTGAGGAAATACTGGTGAGTAGTATCTGGGTATCAACCTCACCTAGGTATTGGTTCCACTTCTTAACCCCACATGGTAACTGCAATCATTACAACGCTGGCAGGAGATTGGGTCATATTCTATACTATAGTTACTATCCTACATAATGTACCATATACACTATATTATATAGTATACTATATATAGTATAGTATAAAGACATACATATGGATGTATGTCATTACTCAACCTCAATTACTGTTACTATGTTAAAATAATATATATTATACACTATAACCTATACAATATACACTATACTATAGTTACTATCCTACATAATGTACTATATACACTATATTATATACTATACTATATATAGTATAGTATAAAGACATACATATGGATGTATCATTATTCAACCTCAATTACTGTTACTATGTTACATAATATATTCTATACACTATAACCTATACAATATACACTATACTATAGTTACTATCCTACATAATGTACTATTACAACTATATTATATCTATACTAATATAGTATAGTATAAAGACATACATATGGATGTATCATATTCAACCTCAATTACTGTTACTATGTTACATAATATATTCTATACACCTAAAACCTATACAATATACCATAACTATAGGTTACTATCCTACATAATGTACTATATACTGTACCATATATACTATATTATATAGTATACTATATATAGTATAGTATAAAGACATACACATGGATGTATCATTATTCAACCTCAATTACCGTTACTATGTTACATAATATATACTATACACCATAATATACACTATACTATAGTTACTATCCTACATAATGTACTATGTACTGTACCATATACATATATTATATACTATACTATATAATAGTAGTATAAGACAACATATGGATGTATGTCATTACTCACCTCAATTACGTGTTACTATGTTACATATATATATACTACACCATAATATACACTATAACCTATACAATATACCTATCTATAGTTCTATCCTCCATATGTACTATATACACATATTATACTATACTATATATATTATAGTATAAGACATACATATGGATGTTCATTATTCAACCTCAATTACCGTTACTATGTTACATAATATATACTATACACCATATATACACTATACTATAGTTACTATCCATCATAATGTCTATATACTGTACCATATACACTATATTATTACTATACTATATATAGTATGTATAAAGACATACATATGGATGTATCATATTCAACCTCAATTACGTTACTATGTTCCATAAATATACTATACACCATAATATACAACTATACTATAGTTACTATCCTACATAATGTACTATATACTGTACCATATACACTATATTATATAGTATACTATATATAGTATAGTATAGTATAAAGACATACATATGGATGTATGTCATTACTCAACCTCAATTACTGTTACTATGTTACATAATATATATTATACACCATAATATACACTATAACCTATACAATATACACTATACTATAGTTACTATCCTACATAATGATACTTATACACTATATTATATACTATACTATATATATTATAGTAAAGACATACATATGGATGTATCATTATTCAACCTCAATTACCGTTACTATGTTACATAATATATACTATACACCATAATATACACTATACTATAGTTACTATCCTACATAATGTACTATATACTGTACCATATACACTATATTATATACTATACTATATATAGTATAGTATAAAGACATACATATGGATGTATCATTATTCAACCTCAATTACTGTTACTATGTTACATAATATATACTATACACCATAAATATACACTTTAGTACATTATGTAGGATAGTACTATAGTATAGTGTATTATGGTGTATATTTATATTGTACATAGTAACAGTAATTGAGGTTGAATAATGATACATCCATATGTATGTCTTTATACTATACTATATATAGTATAGTATATAATATAGTGTATATGGTACAGTATATAGTACATTATGTAGGATAGTAACTATAGTATATACTGTACCATATACACTATATTATATAGTATACTATATATAGTATAGTATAAAGACATACATATGGATGTATCATTACTCAACCTCAATTACTGTTACTATGTTACATAATATATACTATACACCATAATATACACTACAACCTATACAATATACACTATACAATATACTATATACTTAGATTGTAAGCACTTCGGGGCAGGGATCTCTTTCCTAATATGTCATGGTACACCTCACATTATATATATTTATATATGATAAAGTCCACACAACAAAATGCCTTTAATTGGCTAAATACATATAGGGACATTTGGCCATGAGTGTCAGGCCAGTATCAAGTAATAAACCAAACAAACAGTGATTCGCAATGTATTAATCACTTCCTGAGACATCATTATCGAATTCCCATTAAGGAACAACCATCAACCAATCAAGCCCTGAATTGACAGAGATATGCATATATCATATGAACAATCAAAAGCATGTGTAAAAAAGAGCGGATGTTAAAATTCAATAAAAGTTCTTATCGTTAAAAATGGTGCTAAGTTTGTGCCAACCAATCAGATGTTAGCTTTCAAATGTTAAATAAAATCTGATTGGTTGGGGCAAAATTAGCACCATTTTTAACGATAAGAACTTTTATTGAGTTCCTAAATTTTCCTTATAGGGTATTACACTTGTTTGTTTGTTTTTTAAATTGCCCACTAGTGGAAACTATAATTCATCCCGACTATCACTGTATAATTTTTTTGTTGATCTGCCCCCTATTTCTCTAGATATCCAATCTGAAACATTTTAATTTCAGCATTTCTGTAAGCAGTTTTGCTGTAACTTGAATGGTTTGGCAGTTGGTTGTGATGCATGCGATTGGCAGTTGGGTGTGCATGCAGTATTGGCAGTTGGTGTGCTGATGCAGTATGGCAGGTGGTGTGCTGATGCAGTATTGGCAGTAGTGGTGTGCTGCCATGCAGTATTGGCAGTTGGTGTGCTGCATGCAGTATTGGCAGTTGGTGTGCTGCATGCAGTATTGGCAGTTGGTGTGCTGCATGCAGTATTGGCAGTTGGTGTGCTGCATGCAGTATTGGCAGTTGGTGTGCTGCATGCAGTATTGGCAGTTGGTGTGCTGCATGCAGTATTGCAGTGGGTTGCCGTGCAGCAGTATTGGCAGTTGGTGTGCTGCATGCAGTATTGGCAGTTGGTGTGCTGTATACTGTATGCAGTATTGACAGTTGGTATCAGGTCAGTGATCACAGCCTGAGCAAAACAAGTACTGTATTGAAGGCATACAGCAACACACACACCTCAGAGTAAGTGCTACTTGCATGTATTTATTTATAGATTAAGCTGAGGCAAAGTAAGTACATACACTTTAAGGCCTTTCTTTTGTTCTTTTAGGTGTTTTCTACAAGATCCTTAAACTGATTTGACTTTTTGTAGGTCCTGTGTTAGGATTATTTAATTTTCTACCGTTCATTTTTTAACTGTATTTCCCTTTGAGTTGGTTTTTGAGGCTTATTTATTGATAGGCAAGTATAATGTTCTATTTATTAATAATTGTTCTCTGTCTCTTTAATCGTTGCCTTTAATCTGGTTTTACCAACACTTTAAGAATTTGATATATTAATGATTCTTACATTTTCCTTATCTATCTTTCACTTTAGATTCCCTTTTTATTCACCGTCATTTTACCAGGGGTAATAGAATGTATTTTACACTTGCTATTTATTGTCCTTATGATATATGCATGTCCCTGTCTGTTCAGGGCTGGATTGTTTGATGGTTGTTCCTTAATGGGAATTCGATGATGATGCGCTAAGCACTCTGATCCCTCCCACTGCGCAGTTCTTAATACTCACAAATCTGCTGGAATTGTTGTTCCTGACAGTTTTCGCGTTGCCAAAGGCCTCGAGCAGGGGGTTGGATTTCAGGATAATGTCCTTAACGTGCTGCAGAGAGCGGATAGAGCGATTGTAAGGGGAGGTATGAACATTAAGACGTGGTCGGAGTATTGGCCCTTAACCGTCATTACCTGCACTTTGGGGCCCCCGCCGGAGACCTTGGAGATGTAGCCCATGATATATTTGGCAGCCACTGTCTTCCCAGCTCCACTTTCTCCACTGCAAGAGGCACAGACCCTTGTTATAAGGAAGGAGCACAGATTGTCAGCTCCTAGGCCCAGAGTCCCATTCACTCACCTGATTATCACGCACTGGTTCTCTCCATCTATCAGCATGTTACGGTACATGGTGTCCGCCAGGGCGTAGATGTGAGGTGGGTTCTCATACTGAGCCTGTAAGTAGACACATGAACCAGAAAGGGTTAATCAGTTATTTCCTATTGACTCGGAGTGCCCCGTTCATTAGTAATGGGATGTCATTCCACACCTCACTGAGGATATAACTGGGACACAGGGAGCGACCAATCAGATTTCAGGGTTTTTATTCTAAAGCTGGGTACACACAGTAATGATAAAGCCTTGATACCGTCGGATTTGACGGTATCGGGGCTTTATCATTATGTGTGTACCTTCGTTTCCCGAACGAGTGCGCGGCCGCCGAACGATCGGGTCGGCCAAATGCTCGTTCAGGAAAGACCGAAAATTTCCATCGGCCGCGCTAGACTCTATAGAGGAGCCTAGCGCGGCCGATGGAAACACACAGTCCCGAGCATTCTTCCTATGATGTGTATATGATATTCGTATGGTGTGTGTGTGTATGGTGTGTGTATGGTGTGTGTATGGTTGGTGTGCGTATGGTGTGCGTATGGTGTGCATATGATGTGTATATGATGTGTATACGGTGTGTATATGGTGTGTATATGGTGTGTATACGATGTGTATACGATGTGTATACGGTGTGTATACGGTGTGTATATGATTTGTATATGGTGTGTATATGGTGTGTATATGGTGTGTATATGATTTGTATATGGTGTGTATATGGTGTGTATATGGTGTGTATATGGTGTGTATATGTGTGTATATGGTGTGTATATGTGTATATGATTTGTATATGGTGTGATATGGTGTGATAGCTAGGGTGTGTATATGGGTGGTATATGGTTTGTGTATATGGTGTGATATGTGTGTATATGGGTATGGGTGATATGGTGTGTATATGGGTGTATATGGTTGTGTATATGTGTGATTATGGCGTGTATATGGTGGTATATGGTTGTGTATATGTGTGATATGATTGTTGGTTGTGGATATGGTGTGTTATGTTTGTATATGTGGAATGGTGTGTTATGGGTGTGTATATGGATTGTGATATTAGTGTGTGTAATGGTGTGTTATATGGGGTGTATGATGTGTGGTGGTATATGGTGGTATATGGGGTGGTATATGGGGGGGTATATGGGGTGATGGTATTGGATTGTATATGATTGGTGGATATGGTTGTGTAAGGTGTGTAATTTGTGTGGTATATGGGCTGGTATGGATGGTGATGTGTGATATGTATGCGTATATTGGATGGTGTGAAGATCTGGTGTGTATATGGTGTGTATATGGTGTGTATAGGTATTGTATATATGGGTATATGGTGTGAATGGTGTGTTATGTGTGTGTAATGGTGTATATTGAGTGTATATGTGTGTGTATATGTGTGTATATGGGTGTGTATATGGCTGTTTGATATATATGGGTATATGTGTGTATTGGTGTGATAGGGTGTATAGTGTGTGTATATTGGTGTTGTATATGGTGTGTAGTAGTTGGGTGTATATGGTGTGTATATGGTGGATATGGTGTGTATCTGGTGTGTATATGGTGTGTATATGGTGTGTATATGGTGTGATATGGTGTTGTATATGGTGTGTATATGGTGTGTATATGGTGTATATAGTGTGTATATGATGTGATATGGTGGAGTATGTTGTAGGTGGTATAGGGGTGTATAGGCTGTGTATATGGTGTGTATATGGTTGTTATGGTGGTATAGGTGGTTAGATGTGTGTATATGGTTGTGTATATGTTGGTATATGGTTGTGTCTATGTGTGTATATGGTGTGTATATGGGTGTATATGGTTGTGTATATGGTGTGTATATGGTGTGTAATATGGTATGTGTATATGGTGTGTATATGGTGTGTATATGGATTGTGTATATGGTGTATATGGGTGTATATGGTGTGTATATGGTGTCTGGTGTGTATATGGTGTGTAAGGTGTGTATAGGTGTGTATATGTTGTATTGGGTGATATGGTGTGTATTGTGTGTATAATGTGGATTGGTGTGTATTGGTGTGTATATGGTGTGATATGGTGGTGATCGTATTGTATGGGGGTATATGGTGGTATATGGGTTTTGTATATGGTGTGTTTATATGGTGTGTATATGGTGTTATATGGTGTGTATATGGGTGTGTATATGATTTGTATATGATTTGTATTGGTGTGTATTGGTGTGTATATGGTGTGTATATGGGGTTTGGATATAGGTGTGATATGGTGGTATATGGGCTTTGTGTATATGGTGTTGGGTATATGGTGTGTATATGTGTGGTATCTGTGTGTATATGGTGTGTATATGGTGTGTATATGGGTGGTTATGGTGTGTATATTGGTGGGTATATGGCTGTGCATGTGTGTATATGGGTTGATGATGTGATATGGTGTGTATGGTGGTTATGATGGGTATGGTGTGTATATGGTGTGGATAGGTGTGTATATAGTGGGATATGTGTGTATGATGGTGTGTATATGCTGGTATATGTGATGTGTATATTGTATGTGTTATGGGTGTATATGTGTGTCTATGGTGTATATGGTGTGTATATGGTGTGTATCTTGTTATAGTATGGTTGGTGTGTATATGGGGTGTGTATATGGTGTTGTATATGGTGTGTATATGGTGTGTATAGTGGTGTGTATATGGTGTGTATGATGTGTGTATATATGTGGGTATATGGTGTGTATATGGTGTGCACATGATGTGTATACGGTGGTATACAGGTGTGTATACGGATGTGTATACGATTGTGTATACGATTGTGTATACGATTGTGTATACGATTGTGTATACGATTGTGTATACGTGAATGTGTATACGGTGTGTCATACGGTGTGTATACGGTGTGTATACGATGTGTATACGGTGTGTATACGTGTGTATTGATGTGTATATGGATTGTGTATATGGTGTGTATATGTTGTGTATTGGGTTATAGATGGTATATGGGTGTATATGGTTGTATATGGTGTGTATATGGTGTGTATATGGTGTGCACATGGTGTGCACATGATGTGCACATGATGTGCACATGATGTGCACATGATGTGCACATGATGTGCGTCTTAGGGCGTGCGTTGTTTTATGGAGTGGGATTTTTTGGATATGGAGTGAGTATTGAGAGCTGAGGTTTATGGGTGAGTATGGTGTTATGGAGTGAGTATGGGCGTGGAGCTGTTTTATGGCGGGAGTAGTGCGTATGGCGTGCGTATGGCGTGCGTATGGCGTGCGTATGGCGTGCGTATGGCGTGCGTATGGCGTGCGTATGGCGTGCGTATGGCGTGCGTATGGCGTGCGTATGGCGTGCGTATGGCGTGCGTATGGCGTGCGTATGGCGTGCGTATGGCGTGCGTATGGCGTGCATATGGCGTGCATATGGCGTGCATATGGCGTGCATATGGCGTGTATATGGCGTGTATATGGCGTGTATATGGCGTGTATATGGCGTGTATATGATGTTCATAGGGAGAATGCTCGGGACTGTGTGTATACAGATCTTTGAGGATCTTGCTGATCATCTTTGTATTGTGTGTACTCTGCAAGTAAAATCTGATTGGCAGTCAGTCATTATTCCTTCCTGTCACATCAAACCTGTTATAGGAGGGTCTGTGACTGGGTGAAGGAGTGAATGTGGGAATTGGGACTGGGAGGAGAGATTGTGGGTCATTTCCATCCCCATTTATCGACGGTTCCAAAATAAAGATACAAATAATTTGAACATGATAACCCTGTATTCAGCTAGTACTGGTGACAGATTAAATCTATTGTGCAATAACCCCATCCGCATTGTACAGTGACCGTATCCCCCTTACACGGTGACCGTATCCCCCTTACACGGTGACCGTATCCCCCTTACACAGTGACCGTATCCCCCTTACACAGTGACCGTATCCCCCTTACACAGTGACCGTATCCCCCTTACACAGTGACCGTATCCCCCTTACACGGTGACCGTATCCCCCTGGGTTCCACCTCACATGGTACTAGGAAAGCACAAACAGTTTTCTTACTTCGATAATAAAGTGGCCCCGGACCCTTCGCCTTATAACACCGCAATCGCTCGTGGGTTTGTTGATTACAACGCTTACCCCTCAATCCTGGTGGCCCCAAGCCCGTCCCAAGGCACCATTAGGTAAATCGCAACCATGGAAGAGGAAATCGCATTGAATACAGCTGCTTACTGCCTAATAATCCTCTATTGGAGTTGGCCCCACGCGTTTCGGAGCTACCAGTCCGCAGTCATAGGCGGATTCCAATAGAGATTATTATTCAGCAGTTGTATTCAATGCTGCTTCTTTCCTCTCCTATGGTTGTTAAAGGCTATGTCCACCCCTAAAATAGACTTTTAATATTATGCTCCCCCATGTCCCCCAGCCCCAACCGCATGGTTTGTTTTTTTAAAAAGCTCCCAAACTCTTACTTACTCCCCTCGTTCCTCCGCCGCACTGCCGGCCCTCTGCTTGGAGAATGCAAGCAGAGGGGCGGGACCGGCAGTCGCGTCTGTGATGGCTGAGCGCAGCCAATCACGGACGCGGCTGCCGGTCATTCAGTGCAGCGGAGGAAAGCGGAGAGGTAAGTAGGTTTGGGGGCTTTTTTAAAAAAAAAAAACATGCGGTTGGGGCTGGGGGACATGGGGGAGCAGAATATTAAGGGGGATTTGAGCTAGGGGAGGGATAGTAGAACGGAGGGAGAGGGGGGAGAGGAGGGGGAGAAGGGCTGCAGTACGCATGGCAAAAATCTACCTGAGGCCAGCTAGCAGGCAGTGTCCTATATGGACCTGCTAGCCTCCTGGTGGACACTTTTTTGGACTTGGGGGGGACTACAGGAGAAAACCAGATGGAGTTGGGATGTGAGGTAAGGATTAAACTACACTACATGGTGGGGCCAGTAGTGGTGGGGATTATAGTTTTGGGGGTGGACATGCCCTTTAATTTATGGAGCGAACCTAAATATACATTACTTCCCTCTCCTATTGACACTGGCAGTAATACCACGGATTTCCACCAATTGGCAGTAGAGATACAGGACTAAAGTCCAGGGGCTCTGATGTCATTTGGAAAGCAGCCAATGAGAATGTGACTCAGGTGATGATTATGTGACCTGTGGTTTACTTCCCGATTCCCATTTATTTGTGGGAGAGGCCACATGGCTTGCCATGCAGATTAGACATATGGCCTACAGGCCCCAACTCTGCAGATATCACTTGTTACTGTTCTACCTGCACGTCACAGCCCTGAGAAATATATATCTGTAATAATTATTATTAGGATTATCATTAATTACAATGATTATTATTATTCCTTTATTATTATTCTTATTCATTTATTATTATTATTATTATTATTATTATGATTCATTTATTATTATTATTATTATTCATTATTATTATTATTATTATTATTATTATTCATTTATTCTTATTATTATTATTCATTTATAATCATTATGATTATTATTAATTACAATGATTATTATTTTATTATTATTAATAATGATGATTATTATACATTACACATGATATTATTATTCATTATCACAAGTATAATTAATTACAATGATTATATTATTCCTTATTATTATTATTATTCCTTATTATTATTATTATTATTATTATTATGATTCATTTATTATTATTATTATTATTATTCATTTATTATTATTATTATTATTCATTCATTATTATTATTATTATTCATTTATAATCATTATGATTATTATTAATTACAATGATTATTATTTTATTATATTAATAATGATGATAATTATACATTACAATGATTATATTATTCATTATACAGTATAATTAATTACAATGATTATTATTATTCCTTTATTATTATTCTTATTCATATTATTATTATTATTATGATTCCTTTATATTATCTATTCATTTATTATTATTATTATTATGATTCATTTATTATTATTATGATTATTATTATTATGATTATTATTATTATGATGATTATTATTATGATGATTATGATTATGATTATGATTATTATTCATTTATAATCATTATGATGATTATTAATTACAATGATTATTATTTTATTATTATTAATAATGATGATTATTATACATTACAATGATTATTATTATTCATTATCACAAGTATAATTAATTACAATGATTATTATTATTCCTTTATTATTATTCTATACTTTATTATTATTCTTATTCATTATTATTATTTTATATTATTATATTATTTTATATATTATTTATTATATTATTATATTATATTATTATTATATTCATTATATTATATTATATATCATTTATTATTATTATCATTTATAATCATTATGATATTATTAATTACAATGATATTATTCCTTTATTATTTCTTATTCATTTTTATTATTTATTATTATGATTCATTTATTATTTATTATATTATTCATTATTATATTATTATATTATTTATTATTATTATTATATTATTATTTATTATTATTATTATTCATTTATAATCATTATGATTATTATTAATTACAATGATTATTTATTTATTATTATTAATAATTATGATATTATACATTACAATGATTATATTAATTATTACAAGTATAATTAATTACGATGATTATTATTAATTATAATTATTATTATTTTATTATTATTAATAATGATGATTTCTATTAATTACAATATTATTAATTATGATGAATATTATTTTATTATTAATAATAATTATAATGATTATTATTAATTATGATGATTATTATTATTCATTATCACAAGTATAATTAATTACGATGATTATTATTAATTATAATTATTATTATTTTATTATTATTAATAATGATGATTTCTATTAATTACAATATTATTAATTATGATGATTATTATTTTATTATTAATAATAATTATAATGATTATTATTAATTATGATGATTATTATACATTACAATGATTATTATTATTCATTATCACAAGTATAATTAATTACGATGATTATTATTAATTATAATTATTATTATTTTATTATTAATAATAATGATGATTTCTATTAATTACAATATTATTAATTATGATGATTATTATTATTAATAATTATAATGATTATTATTAATTATGATGATTATTATACATTACAATGATTATTATTATTCATTATCACAAGTATAATTAATTACGATGATTATTATTAATTATGATTATTATTCATTTAATATTACAAGTATTATTAATTATGATGATTACTATTAATAACGATATTATTAATTATGATGATGATTATTATTTTATTATTAATTACAATGATTATTATTAATTATGATTATTATTATTTATTATTACTTATTATTATTGTTATTAACATTTTAAAGGAATAAAATACCTGTAACTTGTAAAGGGAAATGAATTAAACTGCTCTAAGCAAATTCACCCCAGTAATCAAACACAAAGGGAATCGGTTATCCTGAGTCCAGGACATTACTCTCAGCCCTTGTTCCCATAGTGGGAGCTGCCATGCTGGCTGACGATAACATCCAAAATCTAAAACAACTGATTTTATGCCTGTGTGACGGAGGGACCCAGTGGCGCTCAGGGTCTCCAGATCTAATAACGGGACTAGGGATTTAAACTCTGTAATCGGGCAGCTGGATGGTAAATATTGGCATACACCCAGATGTAACCTTTAACCAGTGTCTATCCATGTGTACGCACAGCCAATCCCAGGGATGAGACCTACCTGCACTTACCTGTGAATAAATTATATAAATCACTCACCGCTCCCTGGTACATTTCTATCTCCCGCTCGGTGAAGTACGGCAGTTGCTTAAAAGGGTTAACGGAGATCAGCACGGGGCCAATGTATGTCTGGGGCGAGGGGTTAAGGGGCCAACAGAGCTGGTGGAGAGACGGCAACCAACTGACGATTTACCATTCATCGATCCCCCCAGAAAAACAGTATAAAGTCCGCTACGCGCCATGGTCCGGTCAGCCAGGATGAAGAACTCCAAAAGTCGCCACGGCCAAAAGTTCGCCCGGACCAAGCGTGCGGGACTCAATGGATCATCTGTGGTTTTCGCCCATTCGTCCAAATGGTCAGACATCGGTCTCAGGCCACCGCAAAGTCATGTAATTTAACAGGCAAGATCAACCAATGCACTGCGCTATGGGCCAATGACTACATGGAGTGTACACGGTTTATCTTTATTCCCATTAGACAAAGTCCCTAGAACCCGCCCCCTTTCCTATTTAATAGTCCGAGCGTGCTCAGTGCGAGAGCAACCTTCAAATCAGATACTAAGGGGAGATGTTCTACCAGTTACTGTGACTCCTGTCTGTCTGTACCGGTCCGTCCTGTTAATTCCTCCCCTTGGTTCTACCAGTCACTATGACTCCTGTCTGTCTGTACCGGTCCGTCCTGTTAATTCCTCCCCTTGGTTCTACCAGTCACTATGACTCCTGTCTGTCTGTACCGGTCCGTCATGTTAATTCCTCCCCTTGGTTCTACCAGTTACTGTGACTCCTGTCTGTCTGTACTGGTCCGTCCTGTTAATTCCTCCCCTTGGTTCTACCAGTCACTATGACTCCTGTCTGTCTGTACCGGTCCGTCCTGTTAATCCCTCCCCTTGGTTCTACCAGTCACTGTGACTCCTTTCTGTCTGTACTGGTCCATCCTGTTAATTCCTCCCCTTGGTTCTACCAGTCACTATGACTCCTGTCTGTCTGTACTGGTCCGTCCTGTTAATCCCTCCCCTTGGTTCTACCAGTCACTGTGACTCCTGTCTGTCTGTACTGGTCCGTCCTGTTAATTCCTCCCCTTGGTTCTACCAGTTACTGTGACTCCTGTCTGTCTGTACCGGTCCGTCCTGTTAATCCCTCCCCTTGGTTCTACCAGTCACTGTGACTCCTGTCTGTCTGTACTGGTCCGTCCTGTTAATTCCTCCCCTTGGTTCTACCAGTCACTGTGACTCCTGTCTGTCTGTACTGGTCCGTCCAGTTAATTCCTCCCCTTGGTTCTACCAGTTACTGTGACTCCTGTCTGTCTGTACCGGTCCATCCTGTTAATTCCTCCCCTTGGTTCTACCAGTCACTTTGACTCTTGTCTCTCTGTACTGGTCCGTCCTGTTAATTCCTCCACTTGGTTCTACCAGTCACTATGACTCCTGTCTGTCTGTACCGGTCCATCCTGTTAATTCCTCCCCTTGGTTCTACCAGTCACTGTGACTCCTGTCTCTCTGTACCAGTCCGTCCTGTTAATTCCTCCCCTTGGTTCTACCAGTCACTATGACTCGTCTCTCTGTACTGGTCCGTCCTGTTAATTCCTCCCCTTGGTTCTACCAGTCACTGTGACTCCTGTCTGTCTGTACCGGTCCGTCTGTTAATCCCTCCCCTTGTTCTACCAGTTCACTGTGACTCCTTTCTGTCTGTACTGGTCCTCCTGTTAATTCCTCCCCTTGGTTCACCAGTCACTATGACTCCTGTCTGTCTGTACTGGTCCGTCCTGTTAATTCCCTCCCCTTGGTTCTACCAGCACTGTGACTCCTGTCTGTCTGTACTGGTCCGTCCTGTTAATTCCTCCCCTGGTTCTACCGTTACTGTGACTCCTGTCTGTCTGTACCGGTCCGTCCTGTTAATCCCTCCCCTTGGTTCTCACCAGTCACTGTGACTCCTGTCTGTCTGTACTGGTCCGTCCTGTTAATTCCTCCCTTGGTTTACCAGTCACTGTGACTCCTGTCTGTCTGTACTGGTCCGTCCAGTTAATTCCTCCCCTTGTTTCTACCAGTTACTGTGACTCCTGTCTGTCTGTACCGTTCCATGCCTGTTAATTCCTCCCTGGTTCTACCAGTCACTTTGACTCTTGTCTGCTCTGTACTGGTCCGTCCTGTTAATTCCTCCACTTGGTTCTACCAGTCACTATGACTCCTGTCTGTCTGTACCGGTCCATCCTGTTAATTCCTCCCCCTTGGTTCTACCAGTCACGTGACTCCTGTCTCTCGTACCAGTCCGTCCTGTTAATTCCTCCCCTTGGTTCTACCATTCACTATGACTCGCTCTCCTGTACTGGTCCGTCCTGTTAATTCCTCCCCTTGGTTCTACCAGTCACTGTGACTCCTGTCTGTCTGTCTGTACCGGTCCATCCTGTTAATTCCTCCCCTTGGTTCTACCAGTTACTGTGACTCCTGTCTGTCTGTACCGGTCCGTCCTGTTAATTCCTCCCCTTGGTTCTACCAGTCACTGTGACTCCTGTCTGTAACGGTCCGTCCTGTTATTCCCTCCTCTCGGTCGGTGTCTCTTGGTTCCTATCAGGGGTCCACAGTAAGGATACAAATATGTAGTCGTCCATGTAGCGTTTTTTCAGGTTGTCCACGATGGCTTCCTCCGTTATCTTGGCCAGAAGCACCATATCATCCACCCCACTTTGCCGCACATTCTGGGTCTGCCAATGGTATCGCTCTTTGCTGCCCTGTGGGATAAGCACAGAAATGTGAAGGTTTGAGTTTGCAAGAGATTATTTGTGTTTTGGTAGGTGCTGCCATGCTGCTCTAAACCACTTGGTTCCTTGGGTGTCTTATGGTTCTTTCCATATTTATTGACTGGGTAAAATGAAGGGGTCTCCTGGACATTCTGCCACTGGGGGCGCCGTTTCAGTTTTAGGGTGTAGAAGAATTGATCTGATCCACAAGAGAAGCAGAAATAATAATATGGCAGCTTCTGCTTCTTTTAAAAAAAATAACAAAAAGACTTTTTTTCCCAGTATTTGCCAAAGGAGCTGCCCTACTGATTGACATGTTGACCCCATGACAAAATGAAACCCCAACAACACAGCAGTTTCTGCAGGAGACAGATCTGCCCACAGCAGGGGACTAATATTAACCCTTTCACCTGCCAGGGGCCGCTCTAACCTGCAAATGTCCCATTGGGGGGGATGGAAAGTTTCACTATTAATCTCTGTATAGAGATTGCTGGCAGTGAGGGAGTTAATGGCGGTGACAGACACAGGAATGTGATTGGTCCCCCTCCCCCGTACACACAGGTCCAGACACAGACTGGCAGGTAGGAATGTGGCTCCAGTTCTGTGGGCGGAGCAGGAAGCAATGTGGACCCACCCGGTACTCCCTACCTGGGTGCATTAAGTGGGAACCCCACAGGGGGTTAAAAGGTGGATCCACCCAACCCCATTTGAAGAGGTTGAACAGTTACAATGTTGCAGTTTCCTATAGACATGAATGGAACATGAGCCCCACAGCGCCCCCTTTCTGCAGACAGAGATATCATTAAAGGGAATCTCCCATAATAAACCAGGCACTGTCCATTAATTCACTGTAGCCTTACAACGTGTGGTTCTGTCCTCATGATATTTATATAGAAACACTGTGTGGGGCTATTAACTGGTTATTACATGTCCGATATGTCAAGATTCTTATTATGATAAGGAAACAGAAACCAGTATGGCAGGTCCTACAATTAACACTACAGATACAACACAGGGTTAACCCATTGTCTCCCATGTTTTTTAATTGAAAGCCCGGGGCCAGTGCTTCCACGCTCAACCAATCGCTAATTGCCCATCAGTTAAGCAATCGTTAATTTACGACCGATAACGCAATCATAGATTTATGGTCCCCATACAATACCACTGCGGTCATTTATAATTGCGATACCGTGCTTTATAAATATGGCTCAAAGTGCTCTGGGCCAATTTCGGCCCGTGTGTGGGCACTTTAGCGGCCTGGCGAATCCCCAAACGAACAACCGTTTCATCCTATAAAGTGCCCACACACGATTATTGGCTCTGATTTCAACCTTCCACTGAGAAGAACAGATACTACACGTGATCTTGGCCACCACAATGCAAGAGAACAGTAAGATGGCTCCCCAAGAAAGCGATTGGCTGACCGTGTACCAACCAATTACATTTCACCTGCCTGAGTGTCTTATACCCTCGTTTCCCAGAATGCACCTGCTACCTCTGCAATGGCTGATTGGTCATTGGTCCTTTAACTTGGCCCTAATGATATGTAAAGATGTTAAAATATTAAATCTCCCAATTGGCTGTTCTATCACAGACCTGAAAATCTGTTGTATATAAACTTTCCCTTTAACTGGACCCACCCCCAGATCCTTTACACCCCGGAACGAAAAATTCTGTCCCTAACTAAGTAAAAACTGGGGGCCCCAAAAAGTAGAGATAGAAAGGAACGATATCTTAATGTAATGTAATCTTAACTACATCTCCCAGCAGCCCCCAGGGAACACGAGCAGCAATGTCGCACCCTGGACCCCCCCAAACGTGAACAATCACTAAACTGATCAATGTATCAAACAATCTGTACAAACTGCACTGACCGAGTCATCACTTCCAGGGACCCCACACTGCTCCCCCCTCCCTG
>JAACNH010000109.1:376341-435893 GCA_019447015.1 Hymenochirus boettgeri
TGTTTACACATCAATACTGGGACCATAAAGAACAGATACTGGGATTATAAAGTCCCAACAGTTCCTTTTATTCAGGAGGGGGGGGGGATTCCATTGGGAGCTTCGAGAGACTGACAGGGAGTGACCACGTGTAAAACAGAAACTGAAATTCCACTCTAACCCCTTCCCCCTCCTGCCTATTTACCCACCCACTTAGATTGTCAGCTCTTCAGTACAGGGATATTACCCTCCTGTCTATTTACCCACCACTTAGATTGTCAGCTCTTCAGTACAGGGATATTACCCTCCTGTCTATTTACCCACCCACTTAGATTGTCAGCTCTTCAGTACAGGGATATTACCCTCCTGTCTATTTACCCACCCACTTAGATTGTCAGCTCTTCAGTACAGGGATATTACCCTCCTGTCTATTTACCACCCACTTAGATTGTCAGCTCTTCAGTACAGGGATATTACCCTCCTGTCTATTTACCCACCCACTTAGATTGTCAGCTCTTCAGTACAGAGATATTACCCTCCTGTCTATTTCCCACCCACTTAGATTGTCAGCTCTTCAGTACAGGGATATTACCCTCCTGTCTATTTACCCACCCACTTAGATTGTCAGCTCTTCAGTAAGGGATATTACCCTCCTGTCTGTCTATTTACCACCACCTTAGATTGTCAGCTCTTCAGTACAGGGATATTACCCTCCTGTCTATTTACCCACCCACTTAGATTGTAAGCTCTTCAGTACGGGATATTACCATCCTGTCTATTTACCCACCCACTTGATTGTCAGCTCTTCAGTACAGGGATATTACCCTCCTGTCTATTTACCCCACCCACTTAGATTGTCAGCTCTTCGTACAGGGATATTACCCTCCTGTCTATTTACCCACCCACTTAGATTGTCAGCTCTTCAATACAGGGATATTACCCTCCTGTCTATTTACCCACCCACTTAGATTGTCAGCTCTTCAGTACAGGGATATTACCCTCCTGTCTGTCTATTTACCCACCATTTAGATTGTCAGCTCTTCAGTACAGGATATTACCCCTCTGTCTATTTACCCACCACTTAGATTGTCAGCTCTTCAGTACAGGAATATTACCCTCCTGTCTGTCTATTTACCCACCCACTTATATTGTCAGCTCTTCAGTACAGGCATATTACCATCCTGTCTATTTACCCACCCACTTAGATTGTTAGCTCTTCAGTACAGGGATATTACCCTCCTGTCTATTTACCCGCCCACTTAGATTGTCAGCTCTTCAGTACAGGGATATTACCCTCCTGTCTATTTACCCACCCACTTAGATTGTCAGCTCTTCAGTACAGGGATATTACCCTCCTGTCTATTTACCCACCACTTAGATTGTCAGCTCTTCAGTACAGGGATATTACCCTCCTGTCTATTTACCCACCACTTAGATTGTCAGCTCTTCAGTACAGGGATATTACTCTCCTTTCTATTTACCCACCCACTTAGATTGTCAGCTCTTCAGTACAGGGATATTACCCTCCTGTCTATTTACCACCCACACTTAGATTGTCAGCTCTTGAGTACAGGGATATTACCCTCCTGTCTATTTACCCACCCACTTAGATTGTCAGCTCTTGAGTACAGGTATATTACCCTCCTGTCTATTTACCCACACATTAGATTGTCAGCTCTTCAGTACAGGGATATTACCTCCTGTCTGTCTATTTACCCACCACTTAGATTGTCAGCTCTTCAGTACAGGGATATTACCCTCCTGTCTATTTACCCACCCACTTAGATTGTCAGCTCTTCAGTACAGGGATATTACCATCCTGTCTATTTACCCACCACTTAGATTGTCAGCTCTTCAGTACAGGTATTACCCTCTGTCTATTTACCCACCCACTTAGATTGTCAGCTCTTCAGTACAGGGATATTACCCTCCTGTCTATTTACCCACCCACTTAGATGTCAGCTCTTCAGTACAGGGATATTACCCTCCTGTCTATTTACCCACCCACTTAGATTGTCAGCTCTTCAGTACAGGGATATTCCCCTCCTGTCTATTTACCACCCACTTAGATTGTCAGCTCTTCAGTACAGGGATATTACCCTCCTGTCTTATTTACCCACCATTAGATTGTCAGCTCTTCAGTACAGGGATATTACCCTCCTGTCTATTTACCCACCACTTAGATTGTCAGCTCTTGAGTACAGGGATATTACCCTCCTGTCTATTTACCCACCCACTTAGATTGTCAGCTCTTGAGTACAGGGATATTACCCTCCTGTCTATTTACCCACCCACTTAGATTGTCAGCTCTTCAGTACAGGGATATTACCCTCCTGTCTGTCTATTTACCCACCCACTTAGATTGTCAGCTCTTCAGTACAGGGATATTACCCTCCTGTCTGTCTTTACCCACCCACTTATATTGTCAGCTCTTCAGAACAGGCATATTACCATCCTGTCTATTTACCCACCCACTTAGATTGTTAGCTCTTCAGTACAGGGATATTACCCTCCTGTCTATTTACCCACCCACTTAGATTGTCAGCTCTTCAGTACAGGGATATTACCCTCCTGTCTATTTACCCACCCACTTAGATTGTCAGCTCTTCAGTACAGGGATATTACCCTCCTGTCTGTCTATTTACCCACCCACTTAGATTGTCAGCTCTTCAGTACAGGGATATTACCCTCCTGTCTATTTACCCACCCACTTAGATTGTCAGCTCTTCAGTACAGGGATATTACCTTCCTGTCTATTTACCCACCCACTTAGATTGTCAGCTCTTCAGTACAGGGATATTACCCTCCTGTCTGTCTATTTACCCACAACGTAGATTGTCAGCTCTTCAGTACAGGGATATTACCCTCCTGTCTGTCTATTTACCCACCCACTTAGATTGTCAGCTCTTCAGTACAGGGATATTACCCTCCTGTCTATTTACCCACCACTTAGATTGTCAGCTCTTCAGTACAGGGATATTACCCTCCTGTCTGTCTATTTACCCACCCACTTAGATTGTCAGCTCTTCAGTACAGGGATATTACCCTCCTGTCTGTCTATTTACCCACCACTTAGATTGTCAGCTCTTCAGTACAGGGATATTACCCTCCTGTCTATTTACCCACCACTTAGATTGTCAGCTCTTCAGTACAGGGATATTACCCTCCTGTCTATTTACCCACCCACTTAGATGTCAGCTCTTCAGTACAGGGATATTACCCTCCGTCTTGCTATTTACCCACCACTTAGATTGTCAGCTCTTCAGTACAGGGATATTACCCTCCTGTCTGTCTATTTACCCACCATTTAGATTGTCAGCTCTTCAGTACAGGGATATTACCCTCCTGTCTATTTACCCACCACTTAGTGCAGCCTTCAGTACAGGAATATTACCCTCCTGTCTGTCATTTACCCACCCACTTATATTGTCAGCTCTTCAGTACAGGCATATTACCCTCCTGTCTATTTACCACCCACTAGTGTTAGCTCTTCAGTACAGGGATATTACCCTCCTGTCTATTTACCCAACTTAGATTGTCAGCTCTTCAGTACAGGGATATTACCCTCCTGTCTATTTACCCACAACGTAGATTGTCAGCTCTTCAGTACATGGATATTACCCTCCTGTCTATTTACCCACAACATAGATTGTCAGCTCTTCAGTACAGGGATATTACCCTCCTGTCTATTTACCCACCACTTAGATTGTCAGCTCTTGAGTACAGGGATATTACCTCCTGTCTATTTACCCACCCACTTAGATTGTCAGCTCTTGAGTACAGGGATATTACCCTCTGTCTATTTACCCACCCACTTAGATTGTCAGCTCTTCAGTACAGGGATATTACCCTCCTGTCTGTCTATTTACCCACCCACTTAGTTGTCAGCTCTTCAGTACAGGGATATTACCTCCTGTCTGTCTATTTACCCACCCACTATATGTCAGCTCTTCAGAAAGGCATATTACCATCCTTCTATTTACCCACCACTTAGATTGTCAGCTCTTCAGTACGGGATATTACCCTCCTGTCTGTCTATTTACCCACCCACTTAGATTGTCAGCTCTTCAGTACGGGATATTACCCTCCTGTCTGTCTATTTACCCACCATTTAGATTGTCAGCTCTTCAGTACAGGGATATTACCCTCCTGTCTATTTACCCACCACTTAGATTGTCAGCTCTTCAGTACAGGAATATTACCCTCCTGTCTGTCTATTTACCCACCCACTTATATTGTCAGCTCTTCAGTACAGGCATATTACCCTCCTGTCTATTTACCCACCCACTTAGATTGTTAGCTCTTCAGTACAGGGATATTACCCTCCTGTCTATTTACCCACCCACTTAGATTGTCAGCTCTTCAGTACAGGGATATTACCCTCCTGTCTATTTACCCACAACGTAGATTGTCAGCTCTTCAGTACATGGATATTACCCTCCTGTCTATTTACCCACAACATAGATTGTCAGCTCTTCAGTACAGGGATATTACCCTCCTGTCTATTTACCCACCACTTAGATTGTCAGCTCTTCAGTACAGGGATATTACTCTCCTGTCTATTTACCCACCCACTTAGATTGTCAGCTCTTGAGTAAAGGGATATTACCCTCCTGTCTATTTACCCACCCACTTAGATTGTCAGCTCTTCAGTACAGGGATATTACCCTCCTGTCTATTTACCCACCCACTTAGATATTGTCAGCTCTTCGTACAGGGATATTACCCTCCTGTCTGTCTATTTACCCACCCACTTAGATTGTCAGCTCTTCAGTACAGGGATATTACCCTCCTGTCTGTCTATTTACCCACCACTTAGATTGTCAGCTCTTCAGTACAGGGATATTACCCTCCTGTCTGTCTATTTACCCACCCACTTAGATTGTCAGCTCTTCAGTACAGGGATTGCCCTCCTGTCTGTCTCTTTACCACAACTTAGATTGTCAGCTCTTCAGTACAGGGATATTACCCTCCTGTCTGTCTATTTACCCACCACTTAGATTGTCAGCTCTTCAGTACAGGGATATTACCCTCCTGTCTGTCTATTTACCCACCCACTTAGATTGTCAGCTCTTCAGTACAGGGATATTACCCTCCTGTCTATTTACCCACCCACTTAGATTGTCAGCTCTTCAGTACAGGGATATTACCCTCCTGTCTGTCTATTACCCACCACTAGATTGTCAGCTCTTCAGTACAGGGATATTACCCTTGTCTGTTATTTCCCACCATTTAGATTGTCAGCTCTTCAGTACAGGGAATTACCCTCCTGTCTATTTACCCACCACTTAGATTGTCAGCTCTTCAGTACAGGAATATTACCCTCCTGTCTGTCTATTTACCCACCCACTTATATTGTCAGCTCTTCAGTACAGGCATATACCATCCTGTCTATTACCCACCCACTTAGATTGTTAGCTCTTCAGTACAGGGATATTACCCTCCTGTCTATTACCCACCCACTTAGATTGTAGCTCTTCAGTACAGGGTATTACTCCTGTCTATTTACCCACAACGTAGATTGTCAGCTCTTCAGTACATGGATATTACCCTCCTGTCTATTTACCCACAACGTAGATTGTCAGCTCTTCAGTACAGGGATATTACCCTCCTGTCTATTTACCCACCACTTAGATTGTCAGCTCTTCAGTACAGGGATATTACTCTCCTGTCTATTTACCCACCCACTTAGATTGTCAGCTCTTCAGTACAGGGATATTACCCTCCTGTCTATTTACCCACCCACTTAGATTGTCAGCTCTTGAGTACAGGGATATTACCCTCCTGTCTATTTACCCACCCACTTAGATTGTCAGTCTTCAGTACAGGGATATTACCCTCCTGTCTATTTACCCACCACTTAGAATGTTCAGCTCTTCAGTACAGGGATATTACCTCCTGTCTGTCTATTTACCCACCCACTTAGATTGTCAGCTCTTCAGTACAGGGATATACCCTCCTGTCTGTCTATTTAACCCACCACTTAGATTGTCAGCTCTTCAGTACAGGGATATTACCCTCCTGTCTGCTATTTACCCACCCACTTAGATTGTCAGCTCTTCAGTACAGGGATATTACCCTCTGTCTATTTACCCACTCACTTAGATTGTCAGCTCTTCAGTACAGGGATATTACCCTCCTGTCTGTCTATTTACCCACTCACTTAGATTGTCAGCTCTTCAGTACAGGGATATTACCCTCTTGTCTATTTACAGACCATCTTAGATTGACAGCTCTTAAGTACAGGGATATTACCCTCCTGTCTGTCTATTTACCCACCCACTTAGATTGTCAGCTCTTCAGTACAGGGATATTACCCTCTTGTCTATTTACCCACCCACTTAGATTGTCAGCTCTTCAGTAAAGGGATATTACCCTCCTGTCTGTCTATTAACCCACCCACTTAGACTGTCAGCTCTTCAGTACAGGGATATTACCCTCCTGTCTGTCTATTTACCCACCCACTTAGATTGTCAGCTCTTCAGTACAGGGATATTATCCTGTCTATTTACCCCCCACCTTAGATTGTCAGCTCTTCAGTACAGGGATATTACCCTCCTGTCTGTCTATTTACCCACAACGTAGATTGTCAGCTCTTCAGTACAGGGATATTACCCTCCTGTCTATTTACCCACCCACTTAGATTGTCAGCTCTTCAGTACAGGGATATTACCCTCCTGTCTATTTACCCACCCACTTAGATTGTCAGCTCTTCAGTAAGGGATATTACCCTCCTGTTGTCATTTACCCACAACGTAGATTGTCAGCTCTTCAGTACAGGGATATTACCCTCCTGTCTGTCTATTTACCCACCCACTTAGATTGTCAGCTCTTCAGTACAGGGATATTACCCTCCTGTCTGATATTACCCATCCACTTAGATTGTCAGCTCTTCAGTACAGGGATATTACCCTCCTGTCTATTTACCCACCCACTTAGATTGTCAGCTCTTCAGTACAGGGATATTACCCTCCTGTCTATTTACCCACCCACTTAGATTGTCAGCTCTTCAGTACAGGGATATTACCTCCTGTCTGTCTATTACCCACCACTTAGATTGTCAGCTCTTCAGTACAGGGATATTACCCTCCTGTCTATTTACCACCCACTTAGATTGTCAGCTCTTCAGTACAGGGATATTACCCTCCTGTTGTCTATTTACCCACCCACTTAGATTGTCAGCTCTTCAGTACAGGATATTACCTCCTGTCTGTCTATTTACCCACAACTAGATTGTCGCTCTTCAGTACGGGATATTACCCTCTGTCTGTCTATTTACAGACCACTTAGTTGTCAGCTTTAAGTACAGGGATATTACCCTCCTGTCTATTTACCCACCCACTTAGATTGTCAGCTCTTCAGTACGGGATATTACCCTCCTGTCTATTTACCCACCCACTTAGATTGTCAGCTCTTCAGTACAGGGATATTACCCTCCTGTCTATTTACCCACCCACTTAGATTGTCAGCTTTCAGTACAGGGATATTACCCTCCTGTTGTCTATTTACCCACCATTAGATTGTCAGCTCTTCAGTACAGGGATATTACCCTCCTGTCTATTTACCCACCCACTTAGATTGTCAGCTCTTCAGTACAGGGATATTACCCTCCTGTCTGTCTATTTACCCACAACATAGATTGTCAGCTCTTCAGTACAGGGATATTACCCTCCTGTCTGTCTATTTACCCACCCACTTAGATTGTCAGCTCTTCAGTACAGGGATATTACCCTCCTGTCTGTCTATTTACCCACTCACTTAGATTGTCAGCTCTTCATTACAGGGATATTACCCTCCTGTCTGTCTATTTACAGACCCACTTAGATTGTCAGCTTTTAAGTACAGGGATATTACCCTCCTGTCTATTTACCCACCCACTTAGATTGTCAGCTCTCAGTACGGGATAACCCTCCTGTCTATTTAACCCACCACTTAGATTGTCAGCTCTTCGTACAGGGATATTACCCTCCTGGTATTTACCCACCACTTGATTGTAGCTCTTCAGTACAGGGATATTACCCTCCTGTCTATTTACCCACCCACTTAGATTGTCAGCTCTTCAGTACAGGGATATTACCCTCCTGTCTATTTACCCACCACTTAGATTGTCAGCTCTTCAGTACAGGGATATTACCCTCCTGTCTATTTACCCACCACTTGATTGTCAGCTCTTCAGTACAGGGATATACCCTCCTGTCTATTTACCCACCCACTTAGATTGTCAGCTCTCAGTACAGGGATATTACCATCCTGTCTGTCATCGCTGTGTACATACGCACACGACAATCGAATGCATTCGTCCGGACTACTGTATCATGCCTCACAGGTGCATCTTAGTACGTCCTGTGTGTCACTGATTGGTGGACTGGAGGGCTGACTAACACTGATTGGTGGACTGGAGGGCTGACTAACACTGATTGGTGGACTGGACCTTACGTGACTCCTGTCTGTCGTACCGGTCCGTCCTGTTAATTCCTCCCTTGGTTCTACCAGTCACTATGACTCCTGTCTGTCTGTACCCGTCCGTCCTGTTAATTCTCCCCTTGGTTCTACCAGTTACTGTGACTACTGTCTGTCTGTACCAGTCCATCCTGTTAATTCCTCCCCTTGGTTCTACCAGTCACTGTGACTCCTGTCTGTCTGTACCGGTCCGTCCTGTTAATTCCTCCCCTTGGTTCTACCAGTTACTGTGACTCCTGTCTGTCTGTACCGGTCCGTCCTGTTAATTCCTCCCCTTGGTTCTACCATTCACTATGACTCCTGTCTGTCTGTACTGGTCCGTCCTGTTAATTCCTCCCCTTGGTTCTACCAGTTACTGTGACTCCTGTCTGTCTGTATGGTCCGTCCTGTTAATTCCTCCCCTTGGTTCTACAGTCACTATGACTCCTGTCTGTCTGTACCGGTCCGTCCTGTTAATCCCTCCCCTGGTTCTAAACAGTCACTGTGACTCTTTCTGTCTGTACTGGTCCTCCTGTTAATTCCTCCCCTTGGTTCTACCAGTCACTTGACTCCTGTCTGTCTGTACTGGTCCGTCCTGTTAATCCCTCCCCTTGGTTCTACCAGTCACTGTGACTCCTGTCTGTCTGTAATGGTCCGTCCTGTTAATTCCTCCCCTTGGTTCTCCAGTTACTGTGACTCTGTCTGTCTGTACCGGTCCGTCCTGTTAATCCCTCCCCTTGGTTCTACCAGTCACTGTGACTCCTGTCTGTCTGTACTGGTCCGTCCTGTTAATTCCTCCCCTTGGTTCTACCAGTCACTGTGACTCCTGTCTGTCTGTACTGGTCCGTCCAGTTAATTCCTCCCCTTGGTTCTACCAGTTACTGTGACTCCTGTCTGTCTGTACCGGTCCATCCTGTTAATTCCTCCCTTGGTTCTACAGTCACTTGATCTTGTCTCTCTGTACTGGTCCGCTCTGTTAATTCCTCACTTGGTTCTACCAGTCACTATGACTCCTGTCTGTCTGTACCGGTCCATCCTGTTAATTCCTCCCCTGGTTCTACCAGTCACTGTGACTCCTGTCTCTCTGTACCAGTCCGTCCTGTTAATCTCCCCTTGGTTCTACCAGTCACTATGACTCGTCTCTCTGTACTGGTCCGTCCGTTTATCCTCCCCTTGGTTCTACCAGTCACTGTGACTCCTGTCTGTCTGTCTGTACCGGTCCATCCTGTTAATTCCTCCCCTTGGTTCTACCAGTTACTGTGACTCCTGTCTGTCTGTACCGGTCAGTCCTGTTAATTCCTCCCCTTGGTTCTACCAGTTACTGTGACTCCTGTCTGTCTGTACCGGTCCGTCCTGTTAATTCCTCCCCTTGGTTCTACCAGTCACTGTGACTCCTGTCTGTAACGGTCCGTCCTGTTATTCCCTCCTCTCGGTCGGTGTCTCTTGGTTCCTATCAGGGGTCCACAGTAAGGATACAAAAATGTAGTCGTCCATGTAGCGTTTTTTAGGTTGTCCACGATGGCTTCCTCCGTTATCTTGGCAGAAGCACCATATCATCCACCCCACTTTGCCGCACATTCTGGGTCTGCCAATGGTATCGCTCTTTTGCTGCCCTGTGGGATAGCACAGAAATGTGAAGGTTTGAGTTTGCAGAGATTATTTGTGTTTTGGTAGGTGCTGCCATGCTGCTCTAAACCACTTGGTTCTTGGGTGTCTTATGGTTCTTTCCATATTTATTGACTGGGTAAAATGAAGGGGTCTCCTGGACATTCTGCCACTGGGGGCGCCGTTTCAGTTTTAGGGTGTAGAAGAATTGATCTGATCCACAAGGAAGCAGAAATAATAATATGGCAGCTTCTGCTTCTTTTAAAAAAATAACAAAAAGACTTTTTTTCCCAGTATTTGCCAAAGGAGCTGCCCTACTGATTGACATGTTGACCCCATGACAAAATGAAACCCCAACAACACAGCAGTTTCTGCAGGAGACAGATCTGCCCACAGCAGGGGACTAATATTAACCCTTTCACCTGCGGGGCCGCTCTAACCTGCAAAGTCCCATTGGGGGGGATGGAAAGTTTCACTATTAATCTCTGTATAGAGATTGCTGGCAGTGAGGGAGTTAATGGCGGTGACAGACACAGGAATGTGATGGTCCCCCTCCCCCGTACACACAGGTCCAGACACAGACTGGCAGGTAGG
Organism: Hymenochirus boettgeri; assembly: GCA_019447015.1. Classification (NCBI taxonomy): domain Eukaryota; kingdom Metazoa; phylum Chordata; class Amphibia; order Anura; family Pipidae; genus Hymenochirus; species Hymenochirus boettgeri. The sequence goes on from JAACNH010000109.1 coordinate 386,959, forward strand.
AATGTGGCTCCAGTTCTGTGGGCGGAGCGGAAGCAATGTGGACCCACCCGTACTCCCTACCTGGGTGCATTAAGTGGGAACCCCACAGGGGGTTAAAAGGTGGATCCACCAACCCCATTTGAAGAGGTTGAACAGTTACAATGTTGCAGTTTCCTATAGACATGAATGGAACATGAGCCCACAGGCCCCCTTTCTGCAGACAGAGATATCATTAAAGGGAATCTCCCATAATAAACCAGGCACTGTCCATTAATTCACTGTAGCCTTACAACGTGTGGTTCTGTCCTCATGATATTTATATAGAAACACTGTGTGGGGCTATTAACTGGTTATTACATGTCCGATATGTCAAGTTCTTATATGATAAGGAAACGAAACCAGTATGGCAGGTCCTACAATTAACACTACAGATACAACACAGGGTTAACCCATTGTCTCCCATGTTTTTTAATTGAAAGCCCGGGGCCAGTGCTTCCAGCTCAACCAATCGCTAATTGCCCATCAGTTAAGCAATCGTTAATTTACGACCGATAACGCAATCATAGATTTATGGTCCCCATACAATACCACTGCGGTCATTTATAATTGCGATACCGTGCTTTATAAATATGGCTCAAAGTGCTCGGGCCAATTTCGGCCCGTGTGTGGGCACTTTAGCGGCCTGGCGAATCCCCAACGAACAACCGTTTCATCCTATAAAGTGCCCACACACGATTATTGGCTCTGATTTCAAACCTTCCACTGAGAAGAACAGATACTACACGTGATCTTGGCCACCACAATGCAAGAGAACAGTAAGATGGCTCCCCAAGAAAGCGATGGCTGACCGTGTACCAACCAATTACATTTCACCTGCCTGAGTGTCTTATACCCTCGTTTCCCAGAATGCACCTGCTACCTCTGCAATGGCTGATTGGTCATTGGTCCTTTAACTTGGCCTAATGATATGTAAAGATGTTAAATATTAAATCTCCCAATTGGCTGTTCTATCACAGACCTGAAAATCTGTTGTATATAAACTTTCCCTTTAACTGGACCCACCCCGAATCCTTTACACCCCGGAACGAAAAATTCTGTCCCTAACTAAGTAAAAACTGGGGGCCCCAAAAGTAGAGATAGAAAGGAACGATATCTTAATGTAATGTAATCTTAACTACATCTCCCAGCAGCCCCCAGGGAACACGAGCAGCAATGTCGCACCCTGGACCCCCCCAAACGTGAACAATCACTAAACTGATCAATGTATCAAACAATCTGTACAAACTGCACTGACCGAGTCATCACTTCCAGGGACCCCACACTGCTCCCCCCTCCCTGTTTACACATCAATACTGGGACCATAAAGAACAGATACTGGGATTATAAAGTCCCAACAGTTCCTTTTATTCAGGAGGGGGGGGGGATTCCATTGGGAGCTTCGAGAGACTGACAGGGAGTGACCACGTGTAAAACAGAAACTGAAATTCCACTCTACCCCTTCCCCCTCCGCCTATTTACCCACCCACTTAGATTGTCAGCTCTTCAGTACAGGGATATTACCCTCCTGTCTATTTACCCACCACTTAGATTGTCAGCTCTTCAGTACAGGGATATTACCCTCCTGTCTATTTACCACACCCACTTAGAATGTCAGCTCTTCAGTACAGAGATATTACCCTCTGTCTATTTACCCACCCACTTAGATTGTCAGCTCTTCAGTACAGGGATATTACCCTCCTGTCATTTACCACCCACTAGATTGTCAGCTCTTCAGTACAGGGATATTACCCTCCTGTCTATTTACCCACCCACTTAGATTGTCAGCTCTTCAGTACAGAGATATTACCCTCCTGTCTATTTACCCCACCCACTTAGATTGTCAGCTCTTCAGTACAGGGATATTACCTCCGTCTATTTACCCACCCACTTAGATTGTCAGCTTTCAGTAGGGATATTACCCTCCTGCTGTCTATTACCACCACCTTAGATTGTCAGCTCTTCAGTACAGGGATATTACCCTCCTGTCTATTTACCCACCCACTTAGATTGTAAGCTCTTCAGTACGGGATATTACCATCCTGTCTATTTACCCACCCACTTAGATTGTCAGCTCTTCAGTACAGGGATATTACCTCCGTCTATTTACCCCACCCACTTAGATTGTCAGCTCTTCAGTACAGGGATATTACCCTCCTGTCTATTTACCCACCCACTTAGATTGTCAGCTCTTCAATACAGGGATATTACCCTCCTGTCTATTTACCCACTTAGATTGTCAGCTCTTCAGTACAGGGATATACCCTCTGTCTGTCTATTTACCCACCATTTAGATTGTCAGCTCTTCCGTACAGGATATTCCCCTCTGTCTATTTACCCACCACTTAGATTGTCAGCTCTTCAGTACAGGAATTTACCCTCCTGTCTGTCTATTTACCCACCCACTTATATTGTAGCTCTTCAGTACAGGCATATTACCATCCTGTCTATTTACCCAACCACTTAGATTGTTAGCTCTTCAGTACAGGGAATTACCCTCTGTCTATTTACCCGCCCACTTAGATTGTCAGCTCTTCAGTACAGGGATATCACTCCTGTCTATTTAACCACCCACTTAGATTGTCAGCTCTTCAGTACCGGGATATATACCTCCTGTCTATTACCCACCACTTAGATTGTCAGCTCTTCAGTACAGGGATATTACCCTCCTGTCTATTACCACCACTTAGATTGTCAGCTCTCAGTACAGGGATATTACTCTCCTCTATTTACCCACCCACTTAGATTGTCAGCTCTTCAGTACAGGGATATACCCTCCTGTCTATTTACCACCCACTAGATTGTCAGCTCTTGAGTACAGGGATATTACCCTCCTGTCTATTTACCCACCCACTTAGATTGTCAGCTCTTGAGTACAGGTATATTACCCTCCTGTCTATTTACCCACACATTAGATGTCAGCTCTTCAGTACAGGGATATTACCCTCCTGTCTGTCATTTACCCACCACTTAGATTGTCAGCTCTTCATCAGGGATATTACCCTCCTGTCTATTTACCCACCCACTTAGATTGTAAGCTCTTCAGTACAGGATATTACCATCCTGTCTATTTACCCACCACTTAGATGTCAGCTCTTCAGTACAGGTATTACCCTCTGTCTATTTACCCACCCACTTAGATTGTCAGCTCTTCAGTACAGGGATATTACCCTCCTGTCTATTTACCCACCCACTTAGATGTCAGTCTTCAGTACAGGGATATTACCCTCCTGTCTATTTACCCACCACTTAGATTGTCAGCTCTTCAGTACAGGGATATTACCCCTCCTGTCTATTTACCACCCACTTAGATTGTCAGCTCTTCAGTACAGGGATATTACCCTCCTGTCTGTCTATTTACCCACCATTTAGATTGTCAGCCTTCAGTACAGGGATATTACCCTCCTGTCTATTTACCCACCACTTGATTGTCAGCTCTTGAGTACAGGGATATTACCCTCCTGTCTATTTACCCACCACTTAGATTGTCAGCTCTTGAGTACAGGGATATTACCCTCCTGTCTATTTACCCACCCACTTAGATTGTCAGCTCTTCAGTACAGGGATATTACCCTCCTGTCTGTCTATTTACCCACCCACTTAGATTGTCAGCTCTTCAGTACAGGGATATTACCCTCCTGTCTCTCTTTACCCCCACTTATATTGTCAGCTTTCAGAACAGGCATATTACCATCCGTCTATTTACCCACCCACTTAGATTGTTAGCTCTTCAGTACAGGGATATTACCCTCCTGTCTATTTACCCACCCACTTAGATTGTCAGCCTTCAGTACAGGGATATTCCCCTCCTGTCTATTTACCCACACCACTTAGTTGTCAGCTCTTCAGTACAGGGATATTACCCTCCTGTCTGTCTATTTACCCACCCACTTGATTGTCAGCTCTTCAGTACCGGGATATTACCCTCCTGTCTATTTACCCACCCACTTAGATTGTCAGCTCTTCAGTACAGGGATATTACCTTCCTGTCTATTACCCACCCACTTAGATTGTCCAGCTCTTCAGTACAGGGATATTACCCTCTGTCTGTCTATTTACCACAACGTAGATTGTCAGCTCTTCAGTACAGGGATATTACCCTCCTGTTGTCTATTTACCCACCCACTTAGATTGTCAGCTCTTCAGTACAGGGATATTACCCTCCTGTCTATTTACCCACCACTTAGATTGTCAGCTCTTCAGTACAGGGATATTACCCTCCTGTCTGTCTATTTACCCACCCACTTAGATTGTCAGCTCTTCAGTACAGGGATATACCCTCCTGTCTGTCTATTTACCCACCACTTAGATTGTCAGCTTTCAGTACAGGGATATTACCCTCCTCTGTCTATTTACCCAACCACTTAGATTGTCAGCTCTTCAGTACAGGATACCCTCCTGTCTATTTACCCCCCACTTAGATGTCAGCTCTTCAGTAAGGGATATTACCCTCCGTCTTGGTCTATTTACCCACCACTTAGATGTCAGCTCTTCAGTACAGGGATATTACCCTCCTGTCTGTCTATTTACCCACCATTTAGATTGTCAGCTCTTCAGTACAGGGATATTACCCTCCGTCTATTTACCCACCACTTAAGTCAGCCTTCAGTACAGGAATATTACCCTCCTGTCTGTCATTTACCCACCCACTTATATTGTCAGCTCTCAGTACAGGCATATTACCCTCCTGTCTATTTACCCACCCACTAGTGTTAGCTCTTCAGTACAGGGATATTACCCTCCTGTCTATTTACCCAACTTAGATTGTCAGCTCTTCAGTACAGGGATTTACCCTCCTGTCTATTTACCACAACGTAGATTGTCAGCTCTTCAGTACATGGATATTACCCTCCTGTCTATTTACCCACAACATAGATTGTCAGCTCTTCAGTACAGGGATATTACCCTCCTGTCTTTTACCCACCACTTAGATTGTCAGCTCTTGAGTACAGGGATATTACTCCGTCTATTTACCCACCCACTTAGATTTCAGCTCTTGAGTACAGGGATATTACCCCTCTGTCTATTTACCCCACCACTTAGATTGTCAGCTCTTCAGTACAGGGATATTACCCTCCTGTTGTCTATTTACCCACCCACTGATGTCAGCTCTTCAGTACAGGGATATTACCTCCTGTCTGTCTATTTACCCACCCACTAATTGTCAGCTCTTCAGAAAGGCATATTACCATCTGTCTATTTACCCACCACTTAGATTGTCAGTCTTCAGTACCGGGATATTACCCTCCTGTCGTCATTTACCCACCCACTTAGATTGTCAGCTCTTCAGTACCGGGATATTACCCTCCTGTCTGTCTATTACCCACCATTTAGATTGTCAGCTCTTCAGTACAGGGATATTACCTCCTGTCTATTTACCCACCACTTAGATTGTCAGCTCTTCAGTACAGGAATATTACCCTCCTGTCTGTCTATTTACCCACCCACTTATATTGTCAGCTCTTCAGACAGGCATATTACCCTCCTGTCTATTTACCCACCCATAGATTGTTAGCTCTTCAGTACAGGGATATTACCTCCTGTCTATTTACCACCACCATTAGATTGTCAGCTCTTCAGTACAGGGATATTACCCTCCTGTCTATTTACCCACAACGTAGATTGTCAGTCTTCAGTACATGGATATACCCTCCTGTCTATTTACCCACAACATAGATTGTCAGCTCTTCAGTACAGGGATATTACCCTCCTGCTATTACCCACCACTTAGATTGTCAGCTCTTCAGTACAGGGATATTACTCTCCTGTCTATTTACCCACCCACTTAGATTGTCATCTCTTGAGTAAAGGGATATTACCCTCCTGTCTATTTACCCACCCACTTAGATTGTCAGCTTTCAGTACAGGGATATTACCCCTGTCTATTTACCCACCCACTTAGATATTGCAGCTCTTCACGTAAGGGATATTACCCTCGTCTGTCTATTTACCACCCACTTAGATTGTCAGCTCTTCAGTACAGGGATATTACCCTCCTGTCTGTCTATTTACCCACCACTTAGATTGTCAGCTCTTCAGTCAGGGATATTACCCTCCTGTCTGTCTATTTACCCACCCACTTAGATTGTCAGCTCTTCAGTACAGGGATTGCCCTCCTGTCTGTCTCTTTACCACCCACTTAGATTGTCAGCTCTTCAGTACAGGGATATTACCCTCCTGTCGTCTATTTACCCACCACTTAGATTGTCAGCTCTTCAGTACAGGGATATTACCCTCCTGTCTGTCTATTTACCCACCCACTTAGATTGTCAGCTCTTCAGTACAGGGATATTACCCTCTGTCTATTTACCCACCCACTTAGATTGTCAGCTCTTCAGTACAGGGATATTACCCTCCTGTCTGTCTATTACCCACCACTAGATTGTCAGCTCTTCAGTACAGGGATATTACCTTGTCTGTTATTCCCACCATTTAGATTGTCAGCTCTCAGTACAGGGAATTACCTCCTGTCTATTTACCCACCACTTAGATTGTCAGCTCTTCAGTACAGGAATATTACCCTCCTGTCTGTCTATTTACCCACCCACTTATATTGTCAGCTCTTCAGTACAGGCATATACCATCCTGTCTATTACCCACCCATTAGATTGTTAGCTTTCAGTACAGGGATATTACCCTCCTGTCATTACCCACCCACTTAGATTGTAGCTCTTCAGTACAGGGATATTACTCTGTCTATTTACCCCAAACGTAGATTGTCAGTCTTCAGTACATGGATATTACCCCCTGTCTATTTACCCACAACGTGATTGTCAGCTCTTCAGTACAGGGATATTACCCTCCTGTCTATTTACCCACCACTTAGATTGTCAGCTCTTCAGTACAGGGATATTACTTCCTGTCTATTTACCCACCCACTTAGATTGTCAGTCTTCAGTACAGGGATATTACCCTCCGTCTATTTACCCCCCTTAGATTGTCAGCTCTGAGTACAGGGATATTACCCTCCTGTCTATTTACCCACCCACTTAGATTGTCAGCTCTTCAGTACAGGGATATTACCCTCCTGTCTATTTACCCACCACTTAGAATGTTCAGCTCTTCAGTACAGGATATTACCTCCTGTCTGTCTATTTACCCACCACTTAGATTGTCAGCTCTTCAGTACAGGGATATACCCTCCTGTTGTCTATTTACACCACACTTAGATTGTCAGCTCTTCAGTACAGGGATATTACCCTCCTGTCTGTCTATTTACCCACCCACTTAGATTGTCAGCTCTTCAGTACAGGGATATTACCCTCTGTCTATTTCTACCCACTCACTGAGTGTCAGCTCTTCAGTACAGGGATATTACCCTCCTGTCTGTCTATTTACCCATCATTAGATTGTCAGCTCTTCAGTACGGGATATTACCCTCTTGTCTATTTACACAGACCATCTTAGATTGACAGCTCTTAAGTACAGGGATATACCCTCTGTCTGTCTATTTTACCCACCCACTTAGATTGTCAGCTCTTCAGTACAGGGATATTACCCTCTGTCTATTTACCCACCCACTTAGATTGTCAGCTCTTCAGTAAAGGGATATTACCCTCCTGTCTGTCTATTAACCACCCACTTAGACTGTCAGCTCTTCAGTACAGGGATATTACCCTCCGTTGTCTATTTACCCACCCACTTAGATTGTCAGCTTTCAGTACAGGGATATTACCTCCTGTCTATTTACCCACCCACCTTAGATTGTCAGCTCTTCAGTACAGGGATATTACCCTCCTGTCTGTCTATTTACCCACAACGTAGATTGTCAGCTTTCAGTACAGGGATATTACCCTCCTGTCTATTTACCCACCCACTTAGATTGTCAGCTCTTAGACAGGGATATTACCCTCCTGTCTATTTACCCACCCACTTAGATTGTCAGCTTTCAGTACAGGGATATTACCCTCTGTTGTCATTTACCCACAACGTAGATTGTCAGCTCTTCAGTACAGGGATATTACCCTCCGTCTGTCTATTTACCCACCCACTTAGATTGTCAGCTCTTCAGTACAGGGATATTACCCTCCTGTTGATATTACCCATCCACTTAGATTGTCAGCTCTTCACAGGGATATACCCTCCTGTCTATTTACCCACCCACTTAGATTGTCAGCTCTTCAGTACAGGGATATTACCCTCTGTCTATTTACCCACCCACTTAGATTGTCAGCTCTTCAGTACAGGGATAATTACCCTCCTGTCTGTTATTACCCACCACTTAGATTGTCAGCTCTTCAGTACAGGGATATTACCCTCCTGTCTATTTAACCACCCACTTAGATTGTCAGCTCTTCAGTACAGGGATATTACCCTCCTTGTCTATTTACCCACCCACTTAGATTGTCAGCTTCAGTACAGGATATTACCTCCTGCTGTCTATTTACCCACACTAGATTGTCCGCTCTTCAGTACCGGATATTACCCTCTGTCTGTCTATTACCAGACCACTTAGTTGTCAGCTTTACAGTACAGGGATATTACCCTCTCGTCTTATTTACCACACTTAGATTGTCAGCTCTTCAGTACACGGGATATTACCCTCCTGTCTATTTACCCACCCACTTAGATTGTCAGCTCTTCAGTACAGGGATATTACCCTCCTGTCTATTTACCCACCCACTTAGATTGTCCAGCTTTCAGTACAGGGATATTACCCTCCTGTTGTCTATTACCCACCAATTAGATGTCAGCTCTTCAGTACAGGGATATTACCCTCCTGTTATTTACCCACCCACTTAGATTGTCAGCTCTTCGTACAGGGATATTACCCTCCTGTCTGTCTATTTACCCACCACCATAGATTGTCAGCTCTTCAGTACAGGGATATTACCCTCCTGTCTGTCATTTACCACCCCCTTAGATTGTCAGCTCTCAGTACAGGGATATTACCCTCCTGTCTGTCTATTTACCCACCATTAGATTGTCAGCTCTTCATTACAGGGATATTACCCTCCTGTCTGTTTACTACAACCACTTAGATTGTCAGCTTTTAGTACAGGGATATTCCCCTCTGTCTATTTACCCACCCACTTAGATTGTCAGCTCTCAGTACGGGATATTACCCTCCTGTCTATTTAACCACCACTTAGATTGTCAGCTCTTCAGTACAGGGATATTACCCTCCTGGTATTTACCCACCACTTGATTGTAGCTCTTCAGTACAGGGATATTACCCCCTGTCTATTTACCCACCCACTTAGATTGTCAGCTCTTCAGTACAGGGATATTAACCCTCTGTCTATTTACCCACTTAGTTGTCAGCTCTCAGTACAGGGATATTACCCTCCTGTCTATTTACCCACCACTTAGATTGTCAGCTCTTCAGTACAGGGATATACACCTCCTGTCTTTTACCCACCCACTTAGATTGTCAGCTCTCAGTACCGGGATATTCCATCCTGTCTGTCATCGCTGTGTACATACGCACACGACAATCGAATGCATTCGTCCGGACTACTGTATCATGCCTCACAGGTGCATCTTAGTACGTCCTGTGTGTGACCGAGTCATCACTTCCAGGGACCCCACACTGCTCCCCCCTCCCTGAATAAAAGGAACTGTTGGGACTTTATAATCCCAGTATCTGTTCTTTATGGTCCCAGTATTGATGTGTAAACAGGGAGGGGGGTGGGGATTCCATTGGGAGCTTCGAGAGACTGACAGGGAGTGACCACGTGTAAAACAGAAACTGAAATTCCACTCTAACCCCTTCCCCCTCCTGCCTATTTACCCACCCACTTAGATTGTCAGCTCTTCAGTACAGGGATATTACCCTCCTGTCTATTTACCCACCACTTAGATAGATTGTCAGCTCTTAGTACAGGGATATACCCCCTGTCTATTTACCACCCACCCACTTAGATTGTCACTCTTCAGTACAGATTTACCCTCCTGTCTATTTACCCACCCACTTAGATTGTCAGCTCTCTTCAGTACAGGGATATTACCCTCCTGTCTATTTACCCACCCACTTAGATTGTCAGCTCTTCAGTACAGGGATATTACCCTCCTGTCTATTTACCCACCCACTAGATTGTCAGCTCTTCAGTACAGGATATTACCCTCCTGTCTATTTACCCACCCACTTAGTTGTCAGCTCTTCAGTACAGATATTACCCTCCTGTCTATTTACCACCCACTTAGATTGTCAGCTCTTCAGTACAGGGATATTACCTCCTGTCTGTCTATTTACCCACCACTTAGATTGTCAGCTCTTCAGTACAGGGATATTACCCTCCTGTCTATTTACCCACCCACTTAGATTGTAGCTCTTCATACAGGGATATTACCTCCTGTCTATTTACCCACCCACTTAGATTGTCAGCTCTTCAGTACCAGGGATATTACCCCCTGTCTATTTACCCACCCACTTATATTGTCAGCTCTTCAGTACAGGGATATTACCCTCCTGTCTATTTACCCACCCACTTAGATTGTCAGCTCTTCATACAGGGATTTACCCTCCTGTCTATTTACCCACCCACTTAGATTGTCACTCTTCAGTACAGGGATATTACCCTCCTGTCTGCTTTTACCCCCATTTAGATTGTCAGCTCTTCAGTACAGGTATTACCCTCCTGTCTATTTACCCACCACTTAGATTGTCAGCTCTTCAGTTACAGGATATTACCCTCCTGTCTGTCTATTTACCCACCCACTTATATTGTCAGCTCTTCAGTACAGGCATATTACCATCCGTGTCTATTTACCCACCCACACTTAGATTGTTAGCTCTTCAGTACAGGGATATTACCCTCCTGTCTATTTACCCCCCACTTAGATTGTCAGCTCTTCAGTACAGGGTATATTACCCTCCTGTCTATTTACCCACCCACTTAGATTGTCAGCTCTTCAGTACAGATATTACCCTCCTGTCTCATTTACCCACCACTTAGATTGTCAGCTCTTCAGTACAGGATATTACCCTCCTGTCTATTTACCCCCCACTTAGATTGTCAGCTCTTCAGTACAGGGATATTACTCTCCTTTCTATTTACCCACCCACTTAGATTGTCAGCTCTTCAGTACAGGGATATTACCCTCCTGTCTATTTACCCACCACTTAGATTGTCAGCTCTTGAGTACAGGGATATTACCCTCCTGTCTATTTACCCACCCACTAGATTGTCAGCTCTTGAGTACAGGATATTACCCTCCTGTCTATTTACCCACCCACTTAGTTGTCAGCTCTTCAGTACAGGGATATTACCCTCCTGTCTGTCTATTACCCACCACTTAGATTGTCAGCTCTTCAGTACAGGGATATTACCCTCCTGTCTTATTTCCCACCCACTTAGATTGTAGCTCTTCAGTACAGGGATATTACCATCCTGTCTATTTACCCACCCCCTTAGATTGTCAGCTCTTCAGTACAGGGATATTACCCTCCTGTCTATTTACCCACCCACTTAGATTGTCAGCTCTTCAGTACAGGGATATTACCCTCCTGTCTATTTACCCACCCACTTAGATTGTCAGCTCTTCATACAGGGATATACCCTCCTGTCTATTTACCCACCACTTGATTGTCAGCTCTTCAGTACAGGGATATTACCCCTCCTGTCTATTACCCACCCTTAGATTGTCAGCTCTTCAGTACAGGGATATTACCCTCCTGTCTGTCTATTTACCCACCTTTAGATTGTCAGCTCTTCATACAGGGATATTACCCTCCTGTCTTTTACCCACCACTTAGATTGTCAGCTCTTAGTACAGGGATATTACCCTCCTGTCTATTTACCCACCCACTTAGATTGTCAGCTCTTGAGTACAGGGATATTACCCTCCTTTCTATTTACCCACCCACTTAGATTGTCAGCTCTTCAGTACAGGATATTACCCTCCTGTCTGTCTATTTACCACCCACTTAGATTGTCAGCTCTTCAGTACAGGATTATTACCCTCCTGTCTGTCTATTTACCCCCCCACTTTATTGTCAGCTCTTCAGAACAGGCATATTACCATCCTGTCTATTTACCCACCCACTTAGATTGTAGCTCTTCAGTACAGGGATATTACCCTCCTGTCTATTTACCCCCCCACTTAGATTGTCAGCTCTTCAGTACAGGGATATTACCCCTCCTGTCTATTTACCCACCCACCCTTAGATTGTCAGCTCTTCAGTACAGGGATATTACCCTCCTGTCTTCTATTTACCCACCCACTTAGATTGTCAGCTCTTCAGTACAGGATATTACCCTCCTGTCTATTTACCCACCCACTTAGATTGTCAGCTCTTCAGTACAGGGATTTACCTTCTGTCTATTTACCCACCCACTTAGATTGTCAGACTCTTAGTACAGGGATATTACCCTCCTCTTCTATTTACCCACAAACTAGATTGTCACTCTTCGTACAGGGATTTACCCTCCTGTCTGTCTATTTACCCACCCACTTAGATTGTCAGCTCTTCAGTACAGGGATATTACCCTCCTGTCTATTTACCCACCCACTTAGATTGTCAGCTCTTCAGTACAGGGATATTACCCTCCTGTCTATTTACCCACCCACTTAGATTGTCAGCTCTTCAGTACAGGGAAATTACCCTCCTGTCTGTCTATTTACCCACCCACTTAGATTGTCAGCTGTTCAGTACAGGGACATTACCCTCATGTCTATTTACCCACCAACTTAGATTGTCAGTTCTTCAGTACAGGGATATTACCCTCCTGTCTGTCTATTTACCTAGACCCACCCTTAAGTCAGCTCTTCAGTAACAGGGATATACCCTCCTGTTCTATTTACCCACCCACACTTAGATTGTAAGCTCTTCCAGTACCCCATTTATTACCACTCCTGGTCTATTTAACCCACCCACTTAGATTGTCAGCTTCTTCAGTACAGGATATTACCCTCCTGTCTATTTACCCCCACACTTAGATTGTCAGCTCTTCAGTACAGGGATTTACCCTCCTGTCTTTACCCACCCACTTAGATTGTCAGCTCTTCAGTACAGGGATATTACCCTCCTGTCTATTTACCACCCACTAGATTGTCAGTCTCTTCAGTACAGGATATTACCCTCCTTCTGCTATTTACCCACATTTAGATTGTCAGCTCTTCAGTACAGGGATTTTACCCTCCTGTCTATTTAACCCACCACTTAGATTGTCAGCTCTTCAGTACAGAATATTACCCTCCTGTCTGTCTATTTACCCCCACACACTTATATTGTCAGCTCTTCAGTACAGGATATTACCATCCTGTCTATTTACCCACCCACTTATATTGTCTAGCTCTTCAGTACAGGGATATTACCCTCCTGTCCTATTTACCCCCCCACTAGAGTGTCAGTTCTTCAGTACAGGATTACCCTCCTGTCTATTACCCCCACCCCTAGATTGTCAGCTCTTCAGACAGGGATATTACCCCTGTCTATTTACCCACCACTTAGATTGTCAGCTCTTCAGTACAGGATATTACCCTCCTGTCTATTTAACCCCACCACTTAGATTGTCAGCTCTTCAGTACAGGGATTTACCCTCCTTATCTATTTACCACCCACCACTTAGATTGTCAGCTCTCAGTCCAGGGATATTACCCTCCTGTCTTATTTACCCACCACTTAGATGTCAGCTCTTCAGTACAGGATATTACCATCCTGTCTATTTACCCACCACTTAGATTGTTCAGCTCTTAGTACAGGATATTACCCTCCTGTCTATTTACCCACCCACTTAGATTGTCAGCTCTCATTACAGTTATTACCCTCCTGTCTCTATTTACCCACCCACTTAGATTGTCAGCTCTTCAGTACAGGGATATTAACCCTCCTGTCTATTTACCCCCCCCACTTAGATTGTAGCTCTTCAGTACAGATATTACCATCCTGTCTATTTACCCACCCACTTAGATTGTCAGCTCTTCAGTACAGGATATTACCCTCCTGTCTATTTACCCACCACACTTAGTTGTCACTCTTCAGTACAGGGATATTACCCCCTGTCTATTTACCCCACACTTAGAATTGTCAGCTCTTCAGTACAGGGATATTACCCTCCTGTCTATTTACACCACCACTTAGATTGTCAGCTCTTCAGTACAGGGATATTACCCTCCTGTCTCTATTACCACACCCACTTAGATTGTCAGCTCTTCAGTACAGGGATATTACCTCCTGCTGTCTATTTACCCACCATTTAGATTGTCAGCTCTTCAGTACAGGGATTTACCCTTACCCTCCTGTCATTTACCCACCCACTTAGATTGTCACTCTTAGTACAGGGTATTACCCTCCTGTCTATTTACCCACCCACTTAGATTGTCACTCTTCAGTACAGGGATATTACCCTCCTGTCTAATTTACCCACCCATTAGATTTGTCAGCTCTTCAGTACAGGGATATTACCCTCCTGTCTTCTATTACCCCACCCACTTAGATTGTCAGCTCTTCAGTACAGGAATATTACCCTCCTGTCTTTCTATTTACCCACCCACTTATATTGTCAGCTCTTCAGATACAGGCATATTACCTCCTGTCTATTTACCCACCCACTTAGATTGTAGCTCTTCATTACAGGGATATTACCCTCCTTTCTATTTACCCACCCACTTAGATTGTCAGCTCTCAGTACGGGATATTACCCTCCTGTCTATTTACCCCCCACTTAGATTGTCAGCTCTTCATTACAGGGATATTACCCTCCTGTCTATTTACCCACCACTTGATTGTCAGCTCTTCAGTACAGGATATTACCCTCCTGTCTATTTACCCCCCACTTAGATTGTCAGCTCTTCAGTACAGGGATATTACCTCCTGTCTATTTACACCCACCCACTTAGATTGTCAGCTCTTCAGTACAGGGATATTACCCTCCTGTCTATTTACCCACACTAGATTGTCAGCTCTTCAGTACAGGGATATTCCCCTCCTCTGTCTATTTACCCACCCACTTAGATTGTCAGCTCTCAGTACAGGGATATTACCCTCCTGTCTATTTACCCCCACATTAGATTGTCACTCTTCAGTACAGGATATTACCCTCCTGTCTGTCTATTACCCACCCACTTAGATTGCCAGCTCTTCAGTACGGATATTACCCTCCTGTCTTTATTTACCCCACCACTTAGATTGTAGCTCTTCAGTACAAGGGATATACCCCCTGTCTGTCTATTTACCACCACCTTAGATTGTCAGCTCTTCAGTACAGGGAATTACCCTCCTGTCTATTTACACACCACTTAGATTGTCAGCTCTTCAGTACAGGGATATTACCCTCCTTTGTTTCTTACCCCCACCCACACCCCTATTACCCACCCACTTAGATTGTCAGCTCTTCAGTACAGGGATATTACCCTCCTGTCTGTCTATTTACCCACCCATTGATTGCAGCTCTTCAGTACAGGGATATTCCCCTCCGTTCTTATTTACCCACACTTAGATTGTCGCTCTTCAGTACAGGGATATTACCCTCCGTCTGTCATTTACCCCACCCACTATATGTCATCTTCAGTACAGGATATTACCCCCTGTCTATTTACCCACCCACTTAGATTGTAGCTCTTCAGTACAGGTTTAACCTCCCGGTCTATTACCCACCCACTTAGATTGTCGCTCTTCAGTACAGGGATTCCCCTCCTGTCTATTTACCCCCCACGTAGATTTGTCAGCTCTTCAGTACAGGATATTACCCTCCTGTCTATTTACCCACACTAGATTGTCACTCTTCAGTACGGGATATTACCCTCCTGTCTATTTACCACCCCCACTTAGATTGTCAGCTCTTAGTACAGGGATATTACCCTCCTGCTATTACCCACCCACTAGATTGTCAGCTCTTGATCAGGGATATTACCCTCCTGTCTATTTACCACCACACTTAGATGTCGCTCTTCAGTACAGGATATTACCCTCCTGTCTATTTACCCACCCACTTAGAATTGTCAGCTTCTCAGTACAGGGATATTACCCTCCTCTGTCTATTTAACCCACCACTTAGATTGTCAGCTCTTCAGAACAGATATTACCTCCTGTCTATTTACCCACCCACTTAATTGTCAGCTCTTCAGTACAGGGATATTACCCTCCTGTCTGTTATTTACCCACCCACATTAGATTGTCAGCTCTCAGTACAGGGATATTACCCTCCTGTCTCATTTACCCACCCATTTAGATTGTCAGCTCTTCATACAGGGATATTACCCTCCTGTCTATTTACCCACCCACTTAATTGTCAGCTCTTCAGTACAGGAATATTACCTCCTGTCTGTCTATTTACCCACCCACTTAATTGTCAGCTCTTCAGTACAGATATTACCCTCCTGTCTATTTACCCACCCACTTAGATTGTCAGCTCTTCAGTACAGGGATTTACCCTCCTGTCTATTTACCCACCCACTTAGATTGTCACTCTTCAGTACAGGGATAATTACCCTCCTGTCTATTTACCCACCACTAGATTGTCAGCTCTTCAGTACAGGATATACCCTCCTGTCTATTTACCCACCACTTAGATTGTCAGCTCTTCAGTACAGGGATATTACCCTCACTCGTCATTACCCCACCACTTAGATTGTCAGCTCTTCAGTACAGGGATATTACCTACCTGTTCTATTTACCCACCCACTTAGATTGTCAGCTCTTAGTACAGGGATATTACCCTCCTGTCTATTTACCCACCCACTTAGATTGTCACTCTTCATACAGGGATATTACCCTCCTTGTCTATTTACCCACCCACTTAGATTGTCAGCTCTTCAGTACAGGGATATTACCCTCCTGTCTGTTATTTACCCACCCTTAGATTGTCACTCTTCAGTACAGGGATATTACCCTCCTCTGTCTATTATACCCACCACTTAGATTGTCAGCTCTTCAGTACAGGGATATTACCCTCCTGTCTGTCTATTTACCCACCACTTAGATTGTCCCTCTTCAGTACGGGATATTCCCTCTGCTGTCTTTTACCCACCCACTTAGATTGTCAGCTCTTCAGTACAGGGATATTACCCTCCTGTCTTCTATTTACCCACCACTTAGATTGTCAGCTCTTCAGTACAGGGATATTACCCTCCTGTCTGTCTATTTACACCCACTTAGATTGTCAGCTCTTCAGTACAGGTATTTACCCTCCTGTCTATTTACCCCACCCACTTGATTGTGCCTCTTCAGTACAGGGATATTACCCTCCTGTCTCTATTTACCCACCCCTTAGATTGTCAGCTCTTCAGTACAGGGATATTACCCTCCTGTCTGTCTATTTACCCACCACTTAGATTGTCAGCTCTTCGTACAGGGATATTACCCTCCTGTCTATTTACCCACCACTTATTTGTCATCTCTCTTCAGTACAGGAATATTACCCTCCTGTCTTCTTTTTACCACCCACTTAATTGTCAGCTCTTCGTCCAGGATATTACCCATCCTGTCTATTTACCCACCCACTTAGATTGTTAGCTCTTCAGTACAGGATATTACCCTCCTGTCTATTTACCCACCCACACACTTAGATTGTCAGCTCTTCAGTACAGGGATTTTACCTCCCTGTCTATTACCCACAACGTATTGTCAGCTCTTCAGTACAGGATATTACCACCTCCTGTCTATTTACCCCACACTAGATTGTCAGCTCTTCAGTACAGGGATATTACCCTCCTGTCTATTTACCCACCACTCTAGATTGTCAGCTCTTCAGTACAGGGATATTACTCTCCTGTCTATTTACCATACCCACCCCTTAGATTGTCAGCTCTTCAGTACACAGGGATATTACCCTCCTGTCTATTTACCCCCCACTTAGATTGTCAGCTCTTAGTACAGGATATTACCCTCCTGTCTATTTACCCACCCACTTAGATTGTCACTCTTCAGTACAGGGATATTACCCTCCTGTCTATTTACCCACCCACATTAGATTGTCAGCTCTTCAGAACAGGATATACCCTCCTGTCTGTCTATTTACCCACCCACTTAGATTGTCAGCTCTTCAGTACAGGGATATTACCCTCCTGTCTGTCTATTTACCCACCACTTAGATTGTCAGCTCTTCAGTACAGGGATTTACCCTCCTGTCCTGTCTATTTAACCCACACCACCCACTTAGATTGTCAGCTCTTCAGTACAGGGATATTACCCTCCTTTCTATTTACCCCACTCCTTAGATTGTCAGCTCTTCAGTACAGGGATATTACCCTCCTGTCTGTTCCTATTTACCCACTCACTTGATTGTCAGCTCTTTCAGTACAGGATTTACCCCTCTTGTCTATTTCCACAGACCATCTTAGATTGACAGCTCTTAGTACAGGGATATTACCCCCTTCTGTCTATTTACCACCCCCCACTTAGATTGTCAGCTCTTCAGTACAGGAATATTAACCCTCTTGTCTATTTCACCACCCCCACTTATATTGTCAGCTCTTCAGTAAGGGATATTACCCTCCTGTCTCTATTAACTAACCCACCCACTTAGACTTAGCTCTTCAGTACAGGATATTACCCTCCTGTCTGTCTATTTACCCACCCCTTAGATTGTCAGCTCTTCAGTACAGGGATATTACCCTCCTGTCTATTTACCACCCACCCACTTATAATTGTCAGCTCTTCAGTACAGGGATATTACCCTCCTGTCGTCTATTTACCCACAACGTAGATTGTCACTCTTCGTACAGGGATATTACCCTCCTGTCTATTTACCACCCCCCACTTAGATTGTCAGCTCTTCAGTACAGGGATATTACCCTCCTGTCTATTACCCCCCACCCTTAGTTGTCAGCTCTTCGTCAGATAACCCTCTGTCTGTCTATTTACCCCCACAACGTAGATTGTCAGCTCTTTCAGTACAGGGATATTACCCTCCTGCTGTCTATTACCCCACCCACTTAGATTGTCAGCTCTTCAGTACAGGGATATTACCCTCCTTCTGTATCTATTAACCCATCCCTTAGATTGTCATACTTTCAGTACAGGGATTAACCCTCCTGTCTATTTACCCCACCCACTTAGATTGTCAGCTCTTCCGTACAGGATATTACCCTCCTGTCTATTTACCACCCACCACTTAGATTGTCACTCTTCAGTACTGGATATTACCCTCCTGTCTGTCTTTTCCCACCACTAGATGTCACTCTTCAGTACAGGGATATTACCCTCCTGTCTATTTACACCCAACCCTTAGATTGTCAGCTCTTCAGTACCGGGATATTACCCTCCTGTCTGTCTATTTACCACCCACTTTTGTCAGCTCTTCAGTACAGGGATATTACCTCCTTTGTCTATTTACCCAAACGTAGATTGTCGCTCTTCAGTACAGGATATACCCTCCTGTCTGTCTATTTACAGACCCACTTAGATTGTCAGCTTTTAAGTCAAGGATATACCTCCTGTCTATTTACCCACCATTAGATTGTCAGCTCTTCAGTACAGGGATATCCCTCCTGTCTATTTACCCCCCCACTTAGATTGTCAGCTCTTCAGTACAGGGATATTACCCTCCTGTCTATTACCCACCCACTTGATTGTCACTCTTCAGTCAAGGATATTAACCCTCGCTGTCTATTTACCCCACTTAGATTGTCAGCTCTTCAGTACAGGATACCCTCCTGTCTATTTACCACACACCCACTTAATTGTCAGCTCTTCAGTACAGGGTATTACCCTCCTGTCGTCTATTTACCCACAACATAGATTTCAGCTCTTCAGTACAGGGATATTACCCCCCGTCTGTCTATTTAACCACCACTCACTTAGATTGTCAGCTCTTCATACAGGAATATTACCCTCCTGTCTGTCATTTACCCCACTCACTTAGTTGTCAGCTCTCATTACAGGGATTTTATACCCTCCTGTCCTGTCTATTCCAGACCCACTTGATTGTCAGCTTTTAAGTACATGGGCATTACTACCCTCTGTCATTTTACCACCCACTTATATTGTCAGCTCTTCAGTACAGGATATACCCTCCTGTCTATTTACCCCCCACTTAGATTGTCAGCTCTTCAGTACGGGATATTACCCTCCTGTCTATTTAACCACCACTAGATTGTCAGCTCTTCAGTCACAGGGATATTCCCTCCTGTCTATTTAACCACACCACTTAGATTGTCAACTCTTCAGTACAGGGATATTAACCCCCTGTCTTTTACCACCCACCACTTAGATTGTCAGCTCTTCAGTACAGGGATATACCCACCCTCCTCCTGTCTTTAACCAACTAAGTGTCAGCTCTTCAACAGGGATCTTACCCTCGTCTATGTACCCAACTTAGATTGTCTCACTCTTCAGATACAGGGTATTACCATCCTGTCTGTCTATTTACCCACCCACTTAGATTGTCCACTCTTAGTACAGGGATATTACCCTCCTGTCTATTTACCCCACCACTTAGATTGTCA
The DNA here is from genome assembly GCA_019447015.1 of Hymenochirus boettgeri. Classification (NCBI taxonomy): domain Eukaryota; kingdom Metazoa; phylum Chordata; class Amphibia; order Anura; family Pipidae; genus Hymenochirus; species Hymenochirus boettgeri. The sequence goes on from JAACNH010000109.1 coordinate 407,305, forward strand.
GCTCTTCAGTACAGGATTACCTCCTGTCTATTACCCCACCCACTTAGATTGTCAGCTCTTTAGTACAGGGATATTAACACTATACTGTGCAGTGTCCCCAAATGGCATTGTATAATATAAGTTAACCCACCCCATAGACAATAATAAGGATCCCCCCAGGGATCCCATGGCCCGATACACAGTAACAAACTACTGATACATGTTCCAATCACACAGGGATCCCTTGATCTGATACACAGTAAACAACTGATACATTGTTCCCATCACACAGGGATCCATATGATCCGATACACAGTAACAACTGATACATAGTTCCAATCACACATGGGATCCCTATGGATCCAGATACACAGTACCAACTAACTGATACATTGTTCCAATCACACAGGGATCCCTATGGATCCGATACCATAACAAACTAACTGATACATTGTTCCAATCACACAGGGATCCCTGGTCCGATACACATAACAAACTGATACATGTTCAATCACACAGGGATCCCTATGGATCCGATACACAGTAACACTAACTGATCATTGTTCCAATCACACAGGGATCCCTATGGATCGATACACAGTAACAAACTAACTGATACATTGTTCCAATCACACAGGTATCCCTATGGATCTGATACACACTAACAAACTAACTGATACATTGTTCCAATCACACAGGGATCCCTATGGATCGATACACAGTACACAACTAACTGATACATTGTTCCAACACACAGGGAACCTATGGATCCGACCACAGTAACAACTAACTGATACATTGTTCCAATCACACAGGATCCCTATGGATCTATACACAGTAACAAACTAACTGATACATGTCCAATCACACAGGATCCCTATGGATCCGATACACAGTAACAAACTAACTGATACATTGTTCCAATCACACAGGGATCCCTATGTCCTATCACAGTAACACTAACTGATACTTGTTCCAATCACACAGGGATCCCTATGGATCCGATACCAACAAACTAACTGAACATTGTTCCAATCCACAGGGATCCCTATGGATCCGATACACAGTAACAAACTAACTGATACATTGTTCCAATCACACAGGGATCCCTATGGATCAATACACAGTAACAACTAACTGATACATGTTTCCAATCACACGGGATCCCTATGGATCGATACACATTAACAAACTAACTGATACATTGTTCCAATCACACAGGGATCCCTATGGATCCGATACACTAAACAACTAACTGATCCATTGTTCCAATCACACAGGGATCCCTATGGACCGATACACAGTAACAAACTAACTGATACATTGTCCAATCACACGGGATCCTATGGATCCGATACACAGTAACAAACTAACTGATACATTGTTCAACACACAGGATCCCTATGGATCCGATACACAGTAACACTACTGATACATTGTTCCAATCACACAGGGATCCCTATGGATCGATACACAGTAACAAACTACTGATACATTGTTCCAATCACACAGGGATCCCTATGGATCCGATACACAGTAACAAACTGATACATAGTTCCAATCACACAGGGATCCCTAGGTCCGATACACAGTAACAAACTAACTGATACATTGTTCCAATCACACAGGGATCCCTATGGATCCGATACACAGTAACAAACAACTGATACATTGTTCCAATCACACAGGGATCCCTATGGATCCGATACAACAAGTAACAAACTGATACATTGTTCCAATCACACAGGGATCCCTATGATCCGATACACAGTAACAACTGATACATTGTTCCAATCACACAGGGATCCCTATGGATCGATACACAGTACAAACTAACTGATACATTGTTCCAACACACAGGGATCCCTATGGATCCGATACAACGTAACAGTACAAACTAACTGATACATGTTTTCCAATCACACAGGGATCCCTATGGATCCGATACACAGTAACAAACTAACTGATACATTGTTCCAATCACACAGGATCCCTATGGATCCGATACACAGTAAACAACTAACTGATACATTGTTCCAATCACACAGGGATCCCTATGGATCGATACACAGTTAACAAACTAACTGATACATTTTCCAATCACACAGGGATCCCTATGATCCATACACAGTAAAACTAACTGATACATGTTCCAATCACACAGGGATCCCTATGGATCCGATACACAGTAAACTAACTGATACATTGTTCCATCACACAGGGATCCCTATGGATCCGATACACAGTAACAAACTAACTGATACATTGTTCCAATAACACAGGGATCCCTATGGATCGATACCAGTAACAAACTAACTGATACTGTTGTCCAATCACACAGGATCCCTATGGATCCGATACACAGTAACAAACTAACTGATACATTGTTCCAATCACACAGGATCCCTATGGATCCGATACACAGTAACAAACTAACTGATACATTGTTCCAATCACACAGGGATCCCTATGGATCGATACACAGTAACAAACTAACTGATACATTGTTCCAATCACACAGGGATCCCTATGGATCCGAACACAGTAACAAACAACTGATACATTGTTCCATCACACAGGATCCCTATGGATCGATACACAGTAACAAACTAACTGATACATGTTCCAATCACACAGGGATCCCTATGATCGATACACAGTACACAACTAACGGATACATTGTCAATCACCAGGGATCCTATGGATCCGATAACAGTAACAAACTAACTGATACATTGTTCCAATCACAGGGATCCCTATGGATCGATACACAGTAACAAACTAACTGATACATTGTTCCAATCACACAGGGATCCCTATGGATCGATACACAGTAACAAACTAACTGATCATTGTTCCAATCACACAGGGTCCCTATGGATCCGATACACAGTAACAAACTAACTGATACTTGTTCCAATCACACGGGATCCCTATGGATCGATACACAGTAACAAACTAACTGATACATTGTTCCAATCACACAGGGATCCCTATGGATCTGATACACAGTAACAAACTAACTGATACATTGTTCCAATCACACAGGGATCCCTATGGATCGATACACAGTAACAACTAACGGATACATGTTCCAATCACACAGGGATCCCTATGGATCCGATACACAGTAACAAACTAACTGATACTTGTTCCAATCACACAGGGATCCTATGGATCCGATACACAGTAACAAACTAACTGATACATTGTTCCAATCACACGGATCCCTATGGATCTATACACAGTAACAAACTAACTGACATTGTTCCAATCACACAGGGATCCCATGGATCTGATACACAGTAACAACTAACTGATACATTGTTCAATCACACAGGGATCCCTATGGATCCGATACACAGTAACAAACTAACGATACATTGTTCCAATCACACACAGGGATCCCTATGGAACCGATACACAGTAACAAACTAACTGATACTTGTTCCATCACCAGGATCATATGGATCGATACACAGTAACAAACTAACTGATACATTGTTCCAATCACACAGGGATCCCTATGGATCGATACCAGTAACAAACACTGATACATTGTTCCAATCACACAGGGATCCCTATGGATCCGATACACAGTAACAAACTAACTGATACATTGTTCCAATCACACAGGGATCCCTATGGATCTGATACACAGTAACAAACTGATACATTGTTCCAATCACACAGGGATCCCTATGGATCTGATACACAGTAACAAACTAACTGATACATTGTTCCAATCACACAGGGATCCCTATGGATCCGATACACAGTAACAAAACTAACTGATACATTGTTCCAATCACACAGGGATCCCTATGATCGATCCACAGTACAAACTAACTGTACATGTTTCCAATCACACAGGGATCCCTATGGATCCGATACACAGTACCAACTAACTGATACATTGTTCCAATCACACAGGGATCCCATGGATCCGAACACAGTAACAACTAACTGATACATTGTTCCAATCACACAGGGATCCCTATGGATCTGATACACAGTACAACTAACTGATACTTGTTCCAATCACACAGGGATCCCTAGGATCCGATACACAGTAACAAACTACTGATACATTGTTCCAATCACACAGGGATCCCTATGGATCGATACACAGTAACAACTAACTGATACATTGTTTCCAATCACACAGGGATCCCTATGGATCCGATACACAGTAACAATAACTGATACATTGTTCCAATCACACGGATCCCTATGGATCGATACACACAGTAACAAACTAACTTACATTGTTCCAATCACACAGGGATCCCTATGGATCGATACACAGTAACAAACTAACTGATACATTGTTCCAATCACACAGGGATCCCTATGGATCGATACACAGTAACAAACTAACTGATACATTGTTCCAATCACACAGGGATCCCTATTGATCGTACACAGTACAACTAACTGATACATTGTTCCAATCACACAGGGATCCCTATGGATCTATACACAGTAACAAACTAACTGATACATTGTTCCAATCACACAGGGATCCCTATGGATCTGATACACATAACAAACTAACTGATACATTGTTCCAATCACACAGGGATCCCTATGGATCCGATACACAGTAACAAACTAACTGATACTGTTCCAATCACACAGGGATCCCTATGGATCTGATACACAGTAACAAACTAACTGATACATTGTTCCAATCACACAGGGATCCCTATGGATCCGATACACAGTAACAAACTAACTGATACATTGTTCCAATCACACAGGGATCCCTATGGATCCGATACACAGTAACAAACTAACTGATACATTGTTCCAATCACACAGGATCCCTATGGATCTGATACACAGTAACAAACTAACTGATACATTGTTCCAATCACACAGGGATCCCTATGGATCCGATACACAGTAACAAACTAACTGATACATTTCCAATCACAGGGATCCCTATGGATCCGATACACAGTAACAAACTAACTGATACTGTTCCAATCACACAGGGATCCCTATGGATCCGATACACAGTAACAAATAACTGATACATTGTTCCATACAACAGGATCCCTATGGATCCGATACACAGTAACAAACTAACTGATACATTGTTCCAATCACACAGGGATCCCTATGGATCCGATACACAGTAACAAACAACTGATACATTGTCCAATCACACAGGGATCCCTATGGATCGACACAGTAACAAACTAACTGATACATTGTTCCAATCACACAGGGATCCCTATGGATCCGATACACAGTAACAAACTAACTGATACATTGTTCCAATCACACAGGGATCCCTATGGATCTGATACACAGTAACAAACTAACTGATACATTGTTCCAATCACACAGGGATCCCTATGGATCCGATACACAGTAAACAAACTAACTGATACATTGTTCCAATCACACAGGGATCCCTATGGATCTATACACAGTAACAAACTACTGATACATTGTTCCATCACACAGGATCCCTATGGATCTGATACACTTAACAAACTAACTGATACATTGTTCCAATCACACAGGGATCCCTATGATCGATACACAGTAACAAACTGATACATTGTTCCAATCACACAGGGATCCCTATGGATCCGATACACAGTAACAAACTAACTGATACATTGTTCCAATCACACAGGGATCCCTATGGATCTGATACACAGTAACAAACTGATACATTGTTCCAATCACACAGGGATCCCTATGGATCTGATACACAGTAACAAACTAACTGATACATTGTTCCAATCACACAGGGATCCCTATGGATCGATACACAGTAACAAACTAACTGATACATTGTTCCAATCACACAGGGATCCCTATGGATCCGATACACAGTAACAAACTAACTGATACATTGTTCCAATCACACAGGGATCCCTATGGATCCGATACACAGTAACAAACTAACTGATACATTGTTCCAATCACACAGGGATCCCTATGGATCCGATACACAGTAACAAACTAACTGATACATTGTTCCAATCACACAGGGATCCCTATGGATCCGATACACAGTAACAAACTAACTGATACGTTGTTCCAATCACACAGGGATCCCTATGGATCTGATACACAGTAACAAACTAACTGATACATTGTTCCAATCACACAGGGATCCCTATGGATCGATACACAGTAACAACTAACTGATACATTGTTCCAATCACACAGGGATCCCTATGGATCCGATACACCAGTAACATAACTGATACTTGTTCCAATCACACAGGGATCCCTATGGATCGATACACAGTAACAAACTAACTGATACATTGTTCATCACACAGGGATCCCTATGGATCCGACACAGTAACTAACTGATACATTGCCAATCACACAGGGATCCCTATGGATCTATACACAGTAACAAACTAACTGATAACTTTGTTCCAATCACACAGGGATCCTATGGATCATACACATAACAACTAACTGATACATTGTTCCAATCACACAGGGATCCCTATGGATCGATACACAGTAACAACTAACTGATACATTGTTCCAATCACAAGGGATCCCTATGGATCCGATACACAGTAACAACTAACTGATACATTGTTCCAATCACACAGGGATCCCTATGGATCGATAACAGTAACAACTAACTGATACATTGTTCCATCACACAGGGATCCCTATGGATCCGATACACAGTAACAAATAACTGATACATTGTTCCAATCACACAGGGATCCCTATGGATCCGATACACAGTAACAAACTAACTGATACTTGTTCCAATCACACAGGGATCCCTATGGATCGATACACAGTAACAAACTAACGATACATTGTTCCAATCACACAGGGATCCCTATGGATCCGATACACAGTAACAAACTAACTGATACATTGTTCCAATCACACAGGGATCCCTATGGATCCGATACACAGTAACAAACTAACTGATACATTGTTCCAATCACACAGGGATCCCTATGGACGATACACAGTAACAACAACTAACTGATACTTGTCAATCACACAGGGATCCCTATGGATCTGATACACAGTAACAAACTAACTGATACATTTTCCAATCACACAGGGATCCCTATGGATCCATACACAGTAACAAACTAACTGATACATTGTTCCAATCACACAGGGATCCCTATGGTCCGATACACAGTAACAAATAACTGATACATGTTCCAATCACACAGGGATCCCTATGGATCCGATACACAGTAAAACTAACTGATACATTGTTCCAATCACACAGGATCCCTATGGATCGATACACAGTAACAACTAACTGATACATTGTTCCAATCACACAGGGATCCCTATGGATCCGATACACAGTAACAAACTAACTGATACATTGTTCCAATCACACAGGGATCCCTATGGATCCGATACACAGTAACAAACTAACTGATACATTGTTCCAATCACACAGGGATCCCTATGGATCCTATACACGTAACAAACTAACTGATCATTGTTCCAATCACACAGGGATCCCTATGGATCGATACACAGTAACAAACAACTGATACACTTGTTCCAATCACACAGGGATCCCTATGGTCCATACACAACAAACTACTGATACTTTCCAATCACAGGGATCCCTATGGATCGATACACAGTAACAAACTAACTGATACATTGTTCCAATCACACAGGGATCCCTATGGATCCGATACACAGTAACAAACTAACTGATACATTGTTCCAATCACACAGGGATCCCTATGGATCGATACACAGTAACAAACTAACTGATACATTGTTCCAATCACACAGGGATCCCTATGGATCGATACACAGTAACAAACTAACTGATAACATTGTTCCAATCACACAGGATCCCTATGGATCTGATACACAGTAACAAACTAACTGATACATTGTTCCAATCACACAGGGATCCCTATGGATCCGATACACAGTAACAAACTAACTGATACATTGTTCCAATCACACAGGGATCCCTATGGATCTGATACACAGTAACAAACTAACTGATACATTGTTCCAATCACACAGGGATCCCTATGGATCTGATACACAGTAACAAACTAACTGATACATTGTTCCAATCACACAGGGATCCCTATGGATCCGATACACAGTAACAAACTCTAATACATTGTTCCAATCACACAGGATCCCATGGATCGATACACAGTACAAACTAACTGATACATTGTTCCAATCACACAGGGATCCCTATGGATCGATACACAGTAACAACTAACTGATACATTGTTCCAATCACACAGGGATCCCTATGGATCCGATACACAGTAACAAACTAACTGATACATTGTTCCAATCACACAGGGATCCCTATGGATCGATACACCAGTAACAAACTGATACATTGTTCCAATCACACAGGGATCCCTATGGATCCGATACACAGTAACAAACTAACTGATACATTGTTCCAATCACACAGGGATCCCTATGGATCGATACACAGTAACAAACTAACTGATACATTGTTCCAATACACACAGGGATCCCTATGGATCCGATACACAGTAACAAACTAACTGATACATTGTTCCAATCACACAGGGATCCCTATGGATCCGATACACAGTAACAAACTAACTGATACATGTTCCAATCACCAGGATCCCTATGGATCGATACACAGTAACAAACTAACTGATACATTTCCAATCACACAGGGATCCCTATGGATCGATACACAGTAACAACTAACTGATACAGTTCCAATCACACAGGGATCCCTATGGATCTGATACACAGTAACAACTAACTGACATTGTTCCAATCACACAGGGATCCCTATGGATCCGATACACAGTAACAACTAACTGATACTTGTTCCAATCACACAGGGATCCCTATGGATCGATACACAGTAACAAACTATACTAGTTTTCAATCACACAGGGATCCCTATGATCGATACACAGTAAAAACTAACTGATACATTGTTCCAATCACACAGGGATCCCTATGGATCCGATACAACAGTAACTAACTAACGATACTGTTCCAATCACACAGGGATCCCTATGGATCGATACACAGTAACAAAACTGATACATTTCCAATACACAGGGATCCCTATGGATCGTAACACAGTAACAAACTAACTGATACATTGTTCCAATCACCACAGGGATCCCTATGGATCCGATACACAGTAACAAACTAACTGATACATTGTTCCAATCACACAGGGATCCCTATGGATCCGATACAAGTACAAACTAACTGATACATTGTTCCAATCACAGAGGATCCCTATGGATCGATACACAGTAACAAACTAACTGATACATTGTTCCAATCACACAGGGATCCCTATGGATCCGATACACAGTAACAAACTAACTGATACATTGTTCCAATCACACAGGGATCCCTATGGATCATACACAGTAAAACTAACTGATACTTGTTCCAATCACACAGGGATCCCTATGGATCGATACACAGTAACAAAAACTGATACTTGTTCCATCACACAGGGATCCCTATGGATCCGATACACAGTAACAAATAACTGATACTTGTTCCAATCACACGGGATCCCTATGGATCCGATACACATAACAAACTAACTGATACATTGTTCCAATCACACAGGGATCCCTATATCGATACACAGTAACAAACTAACTGATACCTTGTTCCAATCACACAGGGATCCCTATGGATCGATACACAGTAACAAACTAACTGATACATTTTCCAATCACACAGGGATCCCATGGATCATACACAGTAACAAACTAACTGATACATTGTTCCAATCACACAGGATCCCTATGGATCGATACACAGTAACAAACTAACTGATACATTGTTCCAATCACACAGGGATCCCTATGGATCGATACACAGTAACAAACTAACTGATACATGTTCCAATCACACGGGATCCCTATGGATCTGATACACAGTAACAAACTAACTGATACATTGTTCCAATCACACAGGGATCCCTATGGATCCGATACCAGTAACAAACTAACTGATACATTGTTCCAATCACACAGGGATCCCTATGGATCTATCACAGTAACAAACAACTGATACATTGTTCCAATCACACGGGATCCCTATGATCGATACACAGTAACAAACTAACTGATACATTGTTCCAATCACACAGGGATCCCTGGATCCGATACACAGTAACAAACTAACTGATACATTGTTCCAATCACCAGGGATCCCATGGATCCGATACACAGTAACAAACTAACTGATACGTTGTTCCAATCACACAGGGATCCCTATGGATCTGATACACAGTAACAAACTAACTGATACATTGTTCCAATCACACAGGGATCCCTATGGATCCGATACACAGTAACAAACTAACTGATACATTGTTCCAATCACACAGGGATCCCTATGGATCCGATACACAGTAACAAACTAACTGATACATTGTTCCAATCACACAGGGATCCCTATGGATCCGATACACAGTACAACTAACTGATACTATGTTCCAATCACACAGGGATCCCTATGGATCCGATACACAGTAACAAACTAACTGATACTTGTTCCAATCACACAGGGATCCCTATGGATCTGATACACAGTAACAAACTAACTGATACATTGTTCCAATCACACGGGATCCCTATGATCGATACACAGTAACAAACTAACTGATACATTGTTCCAATCACACAGGGATCCCTATGGACTCGATACACAGTAACAAACTAACTGATCATTGTTCCAATCACACAGGGATCCCTATGGATCTGATACACAGTAACAAACTAACTGATACATTGTTCCAATCACACAGGGATCCCTATGATCATACACAGTAACAAACTAACTGATACATTGTTCCAATCACACAGGGATCCCTATGGATCTGACACAGTAACAAACTAACTGATACATTGTTCCAATCACACAGGGATCCCTATGGATCGATACACGTAACAAACTACTGATACATTGTTCCAATCACACAGGGATCCCTATGGATCGATACACAGTAACAAACTAACTGATACATTGTTCCAATCACACAGGGATCCCTATGGATCGATACACAGTAACAAACTAACTGATACATTGTTCCAATCACACAGGGATCCCTATGGATCCGATACACAGTAACAAACTAACTGATACATTGTTCCAATCACACAGGGATCCCTATGGATCGATACACAGTAACAAAACTAACTGATCATTGTTCCAATCACACGGGATCCCTATGGATCTGATACACAGTAACAAACTAACTGATACATTGTTCCAATCACACAGGGATCCCTATGGATCTGATACACAGTAAACAAACTAACTGATACATTGTTCCAATCACACAGGGATCCCTATGGATCGATACACAGTAACAAACTAACTGATACATTGTTCCAATCACACAGGGATCCCTATGGATCCGATACACAGTAACAAACTAACTGATACATTGTTCCAATCACACAGGGATCCCTATGGATCGATACACAGTAAACAAACTACTGATACATTGTTCCAATCACACAGGGATCCCTATGGATCTGATACACAGTAACAAACTAACTGATACATTGTTCCAATCACACAGGGATCCCTATGGATCCGATAACACAGTAACAACTAACTGATACATTGTTCCAATCACACAGGGATCCCTATGGATCGATACACAGTAACAAACTAATACGATACATTGTTCCAATCACACAGGGATCCCTATGGATCCGATAACAAGTAACAAATAACTGATACATTGTTCCAATCACACAGGGATCCCTATGGATCGATACACAGTAACAAACTAACTGATACATTGTTCCAATCACACAGGGATCCCTATGGATCTATACACAGTAACAAACTAACTGATACATTGTTCCAATCACACAGGATCCCTATGGATCTGATACACAGTAACAAACTAACTGATACATTGTTCCAATCACACATGTGATCCCTATGGATCTGATACACAGTAACAAACTAACTGATACATTGTTCCAATCACACAGGGATCCCTATGGATCTGATACACAGTAACAAACTAACTGATACATTGTTCCAATCACACAGGGATCCCTATGGATCTGATACACAGTAACAAACTGATACATAGTTCCAGTCACTGACACAAACTGATACAAAGTTACACAGTGAGTCCCATTACCTTCCCCCATTGACTGATCCCTGTATCTGTGTCACAGGTCACTCACCATGGTGGGGTTCTCCTTTCCCTCTGATCAATGTGGAGGTCTCTGGTTGGGCCCTGCCAGGTAAGAGAGGGTCTATGGGGTCTTTTCACCACTGGGCGGGTCCTGCAGGTGAGATTCACACCTGAAGAACGGGGAAGAAGCTGGGAGGCAACGCCACCTAGTGGTGTCTTTTGGTGCTGCTCATTGTTATGTGCTACAGCGCCACCTGGTGCTCGTTCTTTTAATTAATCTCAAAGCATGGTAATAAATATTAGCACCTCTATGTAATTCTGCTGCCGAATGAATTAAATTGCACCTCCTAGTGGACGTTGCTGCCACTGCAGTTTAAGATTTTAGGACCTTGAAAAACAGCAATTTGAAGTAGAAAGTGAAAGTTTCAAAAGAAAGAAAGACGGAGGCCCCACTACAGCGCACTATGTGCGTTATCGCATGCGATTGTGTGCAAGATTCTTGTGCGTTTTCCATTTGCGCATGCGATTTTGCCATTTTACCAAAACAGAAACATATGCGCAATTGAACCGCATCGTAAATCGTGGGGATTTTTGTGTCCCCGCGATTTCTACTGTAAATAAATCGTGAGCACAAAACTTGTGCGCAAACGCACAAAAAACGTGCAAGTGTGGCCAAGCCCTTTGTGTTTGCGTTAAAAAATGGTGCAGGCAAAACGCATGCGCTAACATCGGGAATTTGTGCGTTCCTGCAATTTCCATGTTAAAAAAATGCACGCCCAATCACGTGCGCAAAATGTGTGCACAAACACGCTAAAAACACATTAGTGTCGCCTAGCCCTAAAGTTGGATACACACCATCCAATGTTTCGGTCTGAACGATATTTCAGTGTATTCATCAATTGGCCTGAAATATCGGATGTTTTTTTTCCAGGCGGCTACGATAAAGGTCTAACTGTCCGATCGGTTTATCGTGCGGTTTATCGTGCGGTCCTCTATGGACTGCGTCCTTGGTCACAGAGACTGTCGCCTTCGGCTACTATTCCTGCGACTGAAAGTGCTTTGTACGTTGGAACAAACCAAACATTTTACTCGCATATTCGATAATTCGATATTCACTCGCATATTGGTATAAAAAACATTTTAATCGCATAATCGCGCCTGTTCGCGAATGTTCGAACATTCAATAATTATCGAAAGTCCGAAAATTTGCAAAAGTCTGAGAAATCCGGGTCTGGGGTAGTTCAAGAAGTCCGAGTCCGTTCGAACTCGGGTTTGATTTTGAGTACTGGTCCATCTCTAGTTGTAATACAGACGGGAATGTGTGTGTCTAGGCTGGAAACTCTATAATCTTATTATGGTAACGATAGAGGGTGTTTACATTTCATAATACTTAGATTGTAAGCTCTTCGGGCAGGGATCTCATTCCTAATGTGTCAAGGCTTGTTGCACTTATATCAATTTATACATAATTTATATATATGTGTTCTTAACCGATGTATGACATTGTATTTCATTTAATTTTTATCTATCTGTAAAATGGCACTTATCCCCTTGTTTGTATAATCTGTATTGTTATAATGTACAGCGCTGTGTACCCAAGTGGCGCTATATAAATAAACATATACATACATACTGTATAATCTGTATTGTTATAATGTATGGTCACTATTCACGTCATATTAAATGACACTATATCATGTGTTCACTTTCCCTATATTAACATGACAATATAATTGTCACGATTCCCTATATAATTGACACTATAATCATGATCACTATTCCCTATATTAAATGACACTTATATCATGGTCTCTATTCCCTATTTCAATGACACGATATCAGTCGCTATTCCCATTTAATAAACACTATATCATGGTCAAATTCCCTATATTAATGACACCTATATAATGGTCACTATTCCCTATATTTAAATGACACTATCCATGGTCACTATTCCCTATATTAAATGACACTTCTATATCAATTATCTTACTATTCCCTATATTAAAGACACTATAATCATTATCACTATTCCCTATTTAATGACACTATTCATGGTCCTCTATTCCCTATATTAAATGACACATATCATGATCAACTATTTCCCTATAATAATGACACTATATCATGTCCTATTCCCATATTAAATGACACTATATCATGGTCACACTATATTCAATCCTATATTAAATGACACATATCATGATCACTATTCCCTATATTAATGACACTATATCATGGTCCCTATTCCCATATTTAATGAACTATATCATTGGTCACTATTTCCTATATTAATGACACGTATATCATGTCACTATTCCCTATATTAAATACACTATATCATGGTCACTATTCCCTATATTAAATGACCATATCATGGTCACTATCCCTATATTAAATGACACTATATCATGGCACCTATGCCCTATTTAATGACACTATATCATGGTCACTATTCCCTATATTTAATGACACTATATCATCATGGTCACTATTCCCTATATTAAATGACACTATATCATGTCACTATTCCTATATTAATGACACTATATCATGGTCCTATTCCCTATATTAATGACACGATATCATGTCACTATTCCCTATATTAAATATACTATGACATAACTATATACATGATCCCCTATTCCCTATATTAAATGAACACATATCATGGTCACTATTTCCCTATATTAAATGACACATATCATGGTCACTATTCCCTATATTAAATGACAACTAATATATGGTCCTATTTCCCTAATTAAATGACACTATATCATGTCACTATTATTCCCTATATTAATGACACTATAATCATTGGTCACTATTCCCTATATTAATGACACGTATATCATGGTCCTATTCCCTATATAAAAATGACCACTATATCATGATCACTATTCCCTATATTAAATGACACTATATCATGGTCACTTTCCCTATATTAAATGACATCATATCATGGTCCTATTCCCTATATTAAATACACTATATCATGGTCCTATTCCCTATATTAATACACTCTATATTGGTCACTATTCCCTATATTAAATGACACTATATCATGTCACTATTCCCTATATTAAATGACACTATATCATGGTCACTATTCCCTATATTAAATGACACATATCATGGTCACTATTCCCTATAATACACTATATCATGTCCTATCCCTATATTAATTGACACTATATCATGGCACTATTCTATATTAAATGACACTATTATTCATGGTCACTATTCCTATATAAATATCATGTACTATTTCCATATTAAATGACACTATAATCATGACACTATATTCCCTATATTAAATGACACTATATCATGTCACTATTCCCTATAATTAAATGCACTATATCATGGTCACTATTCCCTATTTAAATGACACTATATCATGGTCACTTATTCCCTATATTAATGAACACTATATCATGGTCCTATCCCTTATTAAATGACACTATATCATGGTCCACTATTCTTCCCTATATTAAATGAACCATATCATTCACTATTCCCTATTAAATGACACTCATATATCATGATCACTATTCCCTATATTAAATGACATATATCTAGGGTCACTATTCCCTATATTAAATGACACTATATCATGGTCACTTCCCATATTAAATGACACTATATCATGGTCACTATTCCCTATATAAAACACTATTCATGTCACTATTCCATATTAAATGACCCTATAATCATGGACGTATTCCCTATTTAAATGACACTATGGTCGCTATTCCCTATATTAAATGACACATATATCGCGGTCACTATTCCCTATATTAAATGCCACTATATCATGTCACTATTCCCTATATTAATGACACTATATCATGGTCTCTATTCCTATATTATGACACTATATCATGGTCACTATTCCCTATATTAAAATGACACTATTCATGATCACATTCCTCATATATAATGATACTATATCATGGTCACTATTCCCTATATTAATGACACTATATCATGATCACTATTCCCTATATTAAATGCACTATATCATGATCCCTATTCCCTATATTAAAATACACTATCATGGTCCTATTCCCTAAATTAAATGACACTATATCAATCAGCTATTCCCTATATTAAATGACACATATCATGGTCACTATTCCCTATATTAAATGACAACTATATCATGGTCACTATTCCCTTTTAAATGAAACATATCATGGTCACTATTCCCTATATTAAATACACTATATTCATGATCCTATTCCTATATACATGACACTATATCATGGTCACTATTCCCTATATTAAAATGCACTATATTCATGGTCACTATTCCCTATATTAAATGACACTATATCATGGTCCACTATTCCCTGTAGTAATATGACACGTATCATATGGGTCACTATTCCCTATATTAAATGACACTTACATGGTCACTATTCCCTATATTAAATGACACTATATCACATGGTCTCTATTCCCTATATTAATGACACTATATCGATGGTCACTATTCCTATATTAAATGAACCCTATATCATGGTCACTATTCCCTATATTAAATGACACCATATCATGGTCTACTATTTCCCTATAATAAATGACACACCGTATCATGATCACTATTTCCCTATATTAAATGACACTATATCATGGTCATATTCCCTATATTAATGACACTATATCAATGGTCTACTATTCCTATATTAAATGACACCTATTCATGATCAATCACTATTCCCTATATTACTGACCACTATATCACGTATCGGCTATTCCCTATATTAATGACCCTATATCATGGTCCTATTTCCCTATATATTAAATGACACTATAGTCATGTCATATTTCCCTATATGAATGACACTATATCATGATCACTATTCCCTATATTAAATGACACTATATATCATGGTCCTATTCCCTATAATAATGACACTATACTGACCTATTTCCCTATAATTAAATGACACTATATCATGGTCCTATTCCCTATATTAATGACACTATATCACAGGTCACTATTCCCTATATTAAATGACACTATATCATGGTCACTATTCCCTTATTAAATGACACTATCATGGTCACTTATCCCTATATAAATGACACGTATCATGATCACTATACCTATATTAATGACAACTATATCATGGTCACTATTCCCTTATATTAAATGACCTATATCATGGTCCTATTCCCATATTAAATGACACTATATCATGATCCCTATTCCCTATATTAAATGACACTATATCATGTCCTCTATCCCTATATTAAATGACCTATATCATATGATCACTATTCCCTATATTAAATGACACTATATCATGGTCACTATTCCCTATATTAAATGACACTATATCATGGTCACTATTCCCTATATTAATGACAGCTATATCAGTCACTATTCCCTATATTTAATGACACTATATCATGTCTCTATTCCTATTTAATGAACTATATCATGGTCACTATTCCCTATATTAAATACCATAATCATGATCACTATTCCCTATATTAATAACACTATATCATGGTCACTATTCCCTATATTTAATGACCTATTCATGGTCAACATTTCCCTATATTAAATGACACTATATCATGACACTATTCCCTATATTAAATGACCTATAATCATGGTCACTATTCCCTATATTAATGACACTATATCATGGTCACTATTCCCTATATTAAATACACTAGATCATGGTCACTCTTCCTATATTAATACTCTATATCATGGTCACTATTCCCTATATTAAATGACACGATATCATGGTCACTTTCCTAATTAAATGACACTATATCATGGTCATTTTTCCCTATATTAAATGACACTATATCATGGTCACTATTTACTATGTTAAATGACACTATATCATGGTCACTATTTCCTATATTAAATGACTCATGGTCACTATTTCCCTATATTAAATGACACTATATCATGATCACTATTCCCTATATTAATGACCTATATTAATGGTCCATCCCCTATATTAATGACACTATATCATGTTCTCTATCCCTATATTAATGACACTATATCATGGTCACTATTCCCTATATTAAATGACACTATATCCTGTCTATCCATTTATACCTATTCATGTCACTATTCCTATATTAAATGACACTATATTCATGATCACTATTCCCTATTTAATGACACTATATCATGATCACTATTCCCTATATTAATGACATTATATCAATGTCACTATTCCCTATATTAAATGACACTATATCATGGTCACAATTCCCTATATTAAATGACACTATATCATGGTCACTATTCCCTATATTAAATGACACTATGTCATGGTCACTATTCCCTATATTAAATGACACTATATCATGGACGCTATTCCCTATATTAAATGACAGTATATCATGGTCGCTATTCCCTATATTAATGACACTATATAAGGGTCACTATTCCCTATATTAAATGACAAATTATCATGGTCACTATTCCCTATTAAATGACACTATATCATGGTCTCTATTCCCTATTAAATGACACTATATCATGGTCACATTTCTATAAATGACACTATATCATGTAACTATTCCTTATATTAAATGACACTATATCATGGTCAACTATTCCCTATATTAAATGACACTATAATCATGGTCACTATTCCCTATATTAAATGACACTATATCATGATCACTATTCCCTATATTAAATGGCACTATATCATGTCACTATTCCCATATTAAATTGCACTATATCATGATCCTATTCCCTATATTAAATGACACTATATCATGATCACTATTCCTATATTAAATGTCACTATATCATGGTCACTATTCCCTATATTAAATGACACTATATCATGGTCCCTATTCCCTATATTAAATGACACTATATCATGTCCTGTTCCCTATTTAATGACACTATATCATGGTCACTATTCCCTATATTAATGACACTATTCTGGTCATATTTCCTATATTAAATGACACTATTCATGTCACTATTCCCTATATTAATGACACTATATCTGATCACATCCCTATTTAAGCACTAATCTGTCCTATCCTATTTTAATGACACAATCATGGTCACTATCCTATATTAAATGACACTATATCATGATCACTATTCCCTATATTAATGACACTATATCATGGTCACTATTCCCTATTTTAAATGACACTATATCATGGTCACTATCCCTATATTAAATGACACTATATCATGGCACTATTCCCTATATTAAATGACTCATATATCATGGTCACTATTCCCTATATTAAATGACACTATATCATGATCACTATTCCCTAGATTACATGACACTATAATGATCCTATTCCCTATATTAAATGACACATATCATGGTCCTATTTCCTATATTAAATGACACTATATCATGGTCGCTATTCCCTATATTAATGGACACTATATCATGGTCACTATTACTATATTAAATGACACTAAATCATGATCACTATTCCCATATTAAATGACACATATCATGGTCACTATTCCCTATTTAAAATGACACTATCATGGCACTATCCCTATATTAATGACCTATATCATGATCCTATTCCCTATATTAAATGACACTATATCATGTCACTATTCCCTATATTAAATGATACACGATATCATGGTCACTATTCCTATATTAAATACACTATATCATGGTCCCTATTCCCATATTAAATGACTCTATCAGGTCACTATCCCTAATTAATGACACTATACATCATGTCATTCCCTATTTAAGACACTAATCATGGTACTATTCCCTATATATAATGACACGATATCATGGTCACTATTTCCTATATTAAATGACACTATATCATGGTCGCTATTCCCTATATAATGACACTATAATCATGGTCACTATTTACTATATTAAATGACACTATATCATGGTCACTATTTCCTATATTAAATATCATGGTCACTATTTCCTATATTAAATGACACTATATCATGATCACTATTCCCTATATTAATGACACTATTTATGGTCACTATTCCCTATTTAAATGACACTATATCATGGTCTCTATTCCCTATATTAAATGACACTATATCATGGTCACTATTCCCTATATTAAATGACACTATATCATGGTCTCTTTCCCTATATTAAATGACACTATCATCAGGTCCACTTTCCCTATATTAAATGACACTATATCATGATCACTATTCCCTATATTAAATGACACTATTCATGATACCTATTCCCTATATTAAATGACATTTATATCATGGTCACTATTCCCTATATTAAATGACCTATATCATGGTCACAATTCCTATATTAAATGCACTAATCATGGTCACTATTCGCTATATTAAATGACACTATGTCATGGTCACTATTCCCTATATTAAATGACACTATATCATGGACGCTATTCCCTATATTAAATGACACATATCATGGCGCTATTCCCTATATAAATGACACTATATAGGGTCACTATTCCCTATATTAAATGACACTATATCATGGTCACTATTCCTATATTAAATGACACTATATCATGGTCTCTATTCCCTATTAAATGACACTATATCATGGTCACTATTCCCTATATTAAATGACACTATATCATGATCACTATTCCCTATATTAAATGATACTATCATGGTCCACTATTCATATATTAAATGACACTATATCATGATCACTATTCCCTATATTAAATGACACTATATCATGATCACTATTCCCTATATTAATGACACTAATCATGGTCGCTATTTCCCTATATTAAATGACACTATATCACTATCGCTATTCCTATATTAAATGACACTATATCATGGTCACTATTCCCTATATTAAATGACCTATTCATGGTCACTATTCCCTATATAAATGAAACTATATCATGGTCACTATTCCCTATTTAAATGACACTATATCATGATCGCTATTCCCTATATTAAATGACACTATATCATGTCGCTATTCCCTATTAAAGACACTATATCATGGTCCTATTCCCTATATTAATGACTCATATCATGGTCCTATTCCCTATAATTAATGACACTATATCATGGTCGCTATTCCCTATATTAAATGACACTATATCATGATCCCTTTCCCTATATTAATGACTCTATATCATGGTCCTCTATTCCCATATTAATACACTATATCATGATCGCTATTCCCTATATTATGACACTATATCATGGTCACTATTCCCTATAATAAATGACCCTATATCATGGTGCTATCCCTATATTAATGACACTATATCATGATCACTATTCCCTATATTTATGACACTATATCATGGTCAACTATTCCCATATTTAATGACACTATATCATAGTCACTATTCCCTATAATAAATGACACTATTCATGGTCAACATTCCCTATATTAAATGACACTATATCATGATCACTATTCCCTATATTAAATGACACTATATCATGATCACTATTCCCTATATTAAATGACACTAATCATGGTCGCTATTCCCATATTAAATGACACTATATCATGGTCACTATTCCCTATATAATGACCCTATATCATGTCTATCCCTAATAATGACACTATACATGATCTTCCCTATATTAAATGACACTATATCATGGCTCACTATTCCTATATTAAATGACACTATATCATGTCCCTATTCCCTATATTAAATGACACTATATCATGGTCACTATTCCCTATATTAAATGACACTATATCATGGTCACTATTCCCTATATAAATGACACTATATCTCATGGTCACTATTCCCTATATTATAAATGACACATATCATGGTCCTCTATTCCCTATAATAAATCGACAACCGTATCATGCTCACTATTCCCTATATTAAATGACACTATATCATGGTCACTATTCCTATATTAAATGACACTATATCATGGTCTCTATTCCCTATATTAAATGACACTATATCATGATCTATTCCTATATTAACTGACACTATCACTGGTCGCTATTCCCTATATTAAATGAACACTAATATCACGGTCGCTATTTCCTATATTAATGACACTATCTTGGCACTATTCCCTATATTAAATGACACTATATCGATCACTATTCCTATATTAAATGACACTATATCATGGTCACTATTCCCTATAATAAATGACACTATATCATGAACACTATTCCCTATATTAAATGACACTATATCATGGTCTCTATTCCCTTTAATTAAATGACACTATATCAGAGTCACTATTCCCTATATTAAATGAACACTATAATCATGGTCACTATTCCCTATATTAAATGACACCATATCATGGTCTCTATTCCCTATATAAATGACACCGTATCATGATCACTATTCCCTATATTAAATGACACTATATCATGGTCACTATTCCCTATATTAAATGACACTATATCATGGTCTCTATTCCCTATATTAAATGACACTATATCATGATCACTATTCCCTATATTAAATGACACTATATCATGGTCTCTATTCCCTATATTAAATGACACTATATCATGATCACTATTCCCTATATTAAATGACACTATATCATGGTCACCTATTCCCTATAAAATGACACTATATCATGGTCCTATTCCTTATTAAATGACACTATATCATGATCACTATTCCCTATATTTAATGACACTATATCATGGTCTCTATTCCCTATATTTAATGATACTATATCATGGTCCTATTCCCATATTAAATGACACTATATCATGATCACTATTCCCTATATTTAATAACACTATATCATGGTCACTATTCCCTATATTAATGACACTATATCATGGTCACTATTCCCTATATTAAATGACACTATATCATTATCACTATTCCCTATATTTAATGACACTATATCATGGTCACTATTCCCTATATTTAATGACACTATATCATGGTCACTATTCCCTATGATTAAATGACACTATATCATGGTCACTATTCCCTATATTAAATGACTCTATATCATGGTCACTATTCCCTATATTAAATGACACGATATCATGGTCACTATTTCCTTATATTAAATGACACTATATCATGGTCATTTTTTCCTATATTAAAACACTATATCATGGTCACTATTACTAGTTAAATGACACTATATCATGGTCACTATTTCCTATATTAAATATCATGGTCACTATTTCCTATCTTAAATGACACTATATCATGATCACTATTCCCTTATTAAATGACACTATATCATGATCACTATTCCCTATTAAATGACCCTCATCTCATGGTCTCATTCCCTATATTAAAATGCACTATATCATGGTCACTATTCCCTATATTAAATGACACTATATCATGGTCTCTATCCCTATATTAAATGACACTATATCTGGTCACTATTCCTATTAAATGACACTATATCATGATCACTATTCCCTATATTAAATGACACTATCATGATCATATTCCCATATTAAATGACATTATACATATGTCACATTCCCTATATTAAATGACACTATATAATGTCACAATTCCTATATTAAATGACACTATCATGGTCACTATTCCCTATATAAATGACACTATGTCATGGTCACTATTCCCTATATTAAATGACACTATATCATGGACGCTATTCCCTATATTAAATGACAGTATATCATGGTCGCTATTCCCTATATTAAATGACACTATATAAGGGTCACTATTCCCTATATTAAATGACACTATATCATGGTCACTATTCCCTATATTAAATGACACTATATCATGGTCTCTATTCCCTATATTAAAATGACACTATATCATGGTCACAATTCCCTATATTAAATGACACTATATCATGATAACTATTCCTTATATTAAATGACACTATATCATGGTCACTATTCCCTATATTAAATGACACATATCATGATCACTATTCCTATATTAAATGACACTATATCATGATCACTATTCCCTATATTAAATGGCACTAATATCATGGTCACATATTCCCTTATTAAATGGCACTATATCATGATCACTAATCCCTATATTAGACACTATAAATATGATCACTATTCCCTATATTAAATGTCACTATATCATGGTCACTATTCCTATATTAAATGACACTATATCATGGTCACTATTCCCTATATTAAATGACACTATATCATGGTCACTGTTCCCTATATTAAATGACACTATATCATGGTCACTATTCCCTATATTAAATGACACTATATCATGGTCACTATTTCCTATATTAAATGACACTATATCATGGTCACTATTCCCTATATTAAATGACACTATATCATGATCACTATACCCTATATTAAATGACACTATATCATGGTCATTTTTTCCTATATTAAATGACACTATATCATGGTCCTATTACTATATTAATGACCTATATCATGGTCACTATTCCTATTTAATAGCATGGTCACTATTTCCTATATTAAATGACACTATATCATGTTCACTATTCCCTTATTAAATGACACTATATCATGGTCACTATTCCTATATTAAATGACACTATATATGGTCACTATTCCCTATATTAAATGACACTATTATCATGGTCATTTTTTCCTATATTAAATGACACTATATCATGGTCACTATTTACTATATTAAATGACACTATATCATGGTCATATTTCTATTAAATATTATGGTCACTATTTCCTATATTAAATGACACTATATCATGTCACTATTCCCTATATTAAATGACACTATATCATGATCACTACTCCCTATATTAAATGACACTATACCATGGTCACTATTCCCTATATTAAATGACACTATATCATGGTCACTATCCCTATATTAAAAGACACTATATCATGATCACTATTCCCTTATTAAATGACACTATATCATGGTCATATTCCTCTATTAAATGACCTATATCATGGTCACTATTCCCTATATATAAATGACACTATATCATGGTCATATTCCTATTTTAAATGACACTATACCATGGTCACTATTCCCTATATTATGACACTATATCATGGTCACTGTTCCCTATATAAATGACACATATCATGGTCTCTATTCCCTATAATATGACACGTACATGATCATATTCCCTATATTAAATGACACCGTATCATGATCACTATTCCTATATTAATGACACTATATCATGGTCACTATTCCCTATATTAAATGACACTATATCATGGTCCTCTTTCCCTATATTAAATGACACTATATCATGATCACTATTCCCTATATTAAATGACACTATATCATGGTCTCTATTCCCTATATTAATGACACTATATCATGATCACTATTCCCTATATTAAATGACACACTATATCATGGTCACTATTCCCTATATTAAATGCACTATATCATGGTCACTATTCCCTATATAAATGACACTATATCATGATCACTATTCCCTATATTTATGACACTATATCATGGTCACTATTCCCTTATATTTAATGACACTAATCATTGGTCACTATTCCCTATTAAATGACACTATATCATGATCACTATTCCCTATATTAATAAACTATATCATGGTCACTATTCCCTATATTAATGACACTATTCATGGTCACTATTCCCTATATTAAATGACACTATCATGATCACTATTCCCTATATTAAATGACACTATATCATGGTCACTATTCCCTATATTTAATGACAACTATCTCAATCAGGTCACTATTCCCTTATTAAATGACACTATATCATGGTCTATAATTCCCTATATTAAATGACTCTATATCATGGTCACTATTCCCTATATTAAATGGACACGATATCATGGTCACTATTTCCCTATATTAAATGACACACTATACTCATGGTCATTTTTTCCTATATTAAATGAACACTATATCATGGTCACTATTCTACTATATTAAATGACACTATATCATGATCACTATTCCCTATATTAAATGACACTATATTTGGTCATATTCCTATATTAATGACACTATATCATGGTCTCATTCCTATATTAAATGACACTATATCAGGTCACTATTCCTATATTAAATGAACACTATATCATGGTCTCTATTCCCTATATTAAATGACACTAATCATGGTCCATTCCCTATATTAAATACACTATATCATGATCACTATTCCCTATATTAAATGACACTATATCATGATCACTATTCCCTATATAATGACATTATATCAATGTCACTATTCCCTATATTAAATGACACTATATCATGGTCACAATTCCCTATATTAAATGAACACTATATCATGGTCACTATTCCCTATATTAAATGACACTATGTCATGGTCACTATTCCCTATATTAAATGACACTATATCTGGACCTATTCCTAATTAAATGACAGTAATCATGGTCGCTATTCCTCTATTTAAATGACACTATATATGGTCACTATTCCTATATTACAATGACACTATATCATGGTCATTATTCCCTATATTATGACACTATATCATGGTCTATGTCCCATATTAAATGACACTATATCATGGTCCTATTCCCTATATTAAATGACACTATATCATGATCACTATTCCCTATATTAAATGACTACTATATCATGGTCACTATTCCCTATATTAAATGACACTATATCATGATCACTATTCCTTATATTAAATGACCACTATATCATGATCAACTATTCCCTATATTAAATGGCACTATATCATGGTCACTATTCCCTATATTAAATGGCACTATATCATGATCTATTCCATATAATGACACTATTCATGATCACTATTCCTATATTAAATGGCACTATATCATGGTCACTATTCCCTATATTAAATGACACTATATCATGGTCACTATTCCTATATTAAATGACACTATATCATGGTCACTGTTCCCTATATTAAAGGCACACATATCATGGTCACTATTCCCTATATTAAATGACACTATATCATGGTCACTGTTTCCTATATTAAATGACACTATATCATGGTCACTATTCCCTATTTAAATGACACTATATCATGATCACTTATACCCTATATTAAATGACACTATATCATGGTCACTATTCCCATATTAAATGACACTATATATGGTCACTATTCCCTATATTAAATGACACTATATCATGGTCACTATCCCTATATTAAATGACACAGATATTATGGTCACTATTCCCTATATTAAATGACACTATATCATGGTCACTTTTTCCTTATTAAATGACCACTATCTCATGGTCACTATTACTATATTAATATGACACTATATCATGGTCACTATTTCCTATATTAAATATCATGGTCACTATTCTATATTAAATGACACTATATCATGGCATCACTATTCCTATTAAATGACACTAATCATGATCACTATTCCCTATATTAAATGACACTATATACCTGGTCACTATTCCCTATTAAATGACACTATATCATGTCACTATCCTATATTAAAGACACTATCATCATGATCACTATTCCCTCTATTAAATGACACTATATCATGGTCACTATTCCCCTATTAAATGACCACTATATCATGGTCACTATTCCCTATATTAAATGACACTATATCATGGTCACTATTCCCTATTAATGACCTATTCTGGTCACTATTCCCTATATTAAATGACACTATATCATGGTCACTATTCCCTATTTAAATGACACTATACCATGGCTCACTATTCCCTATATTAAATGACACTATATCATGGTCACTGTTCCCTATATTAATGACACTATATCTGGTCACTATTCCCTATATTAAATGACACTATATCATGGACGCTATTCCCTATATTAAATGACAGTATATCATGGTCGCTATTCCCTATATTAAATGACACTATATAAGGGTCATCTTTCCTATATTAAATGACATATATCATGTCACTATTCCCTATATTAAATGACACTATATACCATGGTCACTATTCCCTATATTAAATGACACTATATCATGATCACTATTCCTATAATTAAATGACACTATACATGGTCACTATTCCCTATATTAATGACACTATATCATGGTCACTATTCCCTATATTAAAGACACTATATCATGGTCACTATTCCCTATATTAAATGACACTTATATCATGGTCACTATTCCCTATATTAAATGACACTATATCATGGTGCACTATTCCCTATATTAAATGACACTATATCATGGTCACTATTCCCTATATAAATGACACTATATGGTCACTATTCCTATATTAAATGACACTATATCATGGTCACTAGTTCCCTATATAAATGACACTATATCATGGTCTCTATTCCTATTTAAATGACACTATATCATGGTCACTGTCCCTATATTAAATGACACTATATCATGTCACTATTCCTTATATTAAATGACACTATATCATGGTCACTTTCCCTATATTAACTTACACTATATCATAGATCACTGATTCCCTATAATAATAACACTATATCATGGTCACTATTCCCTATATGAAATGACACTATTCTGATCACTCTCCCTATAAATGACACTATATCCTGG